>JAPYYZ010004438.1:0-11906 GCA_030522705.1 Eretmocerus eremicus
GAGACGTCGAGACGCTCTACGTACGAGTATTGTATAGTATCTCATAGATTCGACTTGTTGGAATATCGTTCAGTATCTCATAGTATGTAATGGATATATCCTCTGCCGAAAGGAAACATATCGGAACGTATCTCTTGATATCTCTTGGTACCTCGTAGAATCCGAGGGTATCCATGAGTATCTCATTGTATCTCATGACGCATGATGGTGGAGTATCGCATGGTATAACAAGAGTATTGTGCCTCGGGATAACGTCCAGTATTGGAGAATCTCATAATATCTCATGGCTATGCTCTGAGAGAATACGGTATGGTATCTCATGTGTATCACGAAGAATGCATTGCAAATATCGTCAATTTTTCCATGAGTATCGTATGGTATCTCAAGACGATACTCATGAAAAATTTTTACCAGGGCAGATTGATATTCTACACGATATTTGCGCCGTTAGTGCTGTACTTGTAGGCATACTTGAATGTGCAGGCCGAAGGACAACGAAATCCCGTAGCAAGACAGAAACTATCCGCCACTAACCCTCCGCGTCTTCGAAACAATCAAGTTATCAGACTCACGTATAAAATCTATGGATCTACTAAGTCCTCTTTTCGGAGCAACTCTCAGCATCGGAATCAGTGTACCTGCTGAGGCAGTTTTCTCACCAAAAGTGTCTGTTATGTTTACACGGGCGGTCAACGCAAGATTTACAAACGCATTTCTCAAATGCACTTGCCTCGAGCATACTTTTATGATAAACTCTTGACTAAAATACTGCCAGCAAATATACTTGTTCCGATGCTGATATTTGCTTGAGAGGGAGGATCGATGGTTAGCGGCGAATGAATATAATTATAATCCCTCTTGATAAGTAATTTCGTAGTCCTTCGGCCCGCATACTTGAGTATGCTATCAAGTACATCATAAAGGAAGCAATTATTGTGTAGAATATTAATCCGGGTACGAATGAGTCTGTACTCAAGTTACCGGGCCTGTTTGAACCCATCAGCTGGTAGGGATGCGCCAGCTTCACTCGAAATTCACAAGAGGTGCCGCGGTCGACGCCCACCTCAAACAGATCCAGAAAGAGGCCTCTACACTTGATGTAACACCATCACAGTTTTCGTGATCAAAATTTGTCGTAGTCGTATCGGAACTACTTCATTCTCATATGTGGATCAAGATTCGAATTATTTGTTTGTGATCGTGCTATACATGCAACAGCTGATGCGAATGATGCATCCATGGGCTGCCTTTCAAAAATATTCGTTTACGTGTGCATTTAATTTGTCGTTGGTGCACGCGTCCGCACTGTACGTGTGTCTTGCATTGGGCAATTTTTTCCCAACGTTCGACGACTATCCATGCACAGTCAATCCTACTCATTCCTCTGTATCTCCGTTTTTGCTGAGTACGCGGAAACGGAATTCCGCCAGAGTTTCGCCCGAGGGGGTCTTTCAAGTTTCTGATTGGCCTACCCCTCTATTCTCTTGGATCACCTTGCACTGTCTTGAGGGGAAGAGGTTCTCTTTAAAATGGCGAAAAATGTCCATCGCTCTCACTGTCAGTTCACTGCCACTCGGAATCGTTCCACAATCGATCGCCTCTCCGAGCCGAATTCCTGTATTCTCACCTCGTTTTTCTGTGCCAAATCCCGTTACCGAATTCATCGTTAGTACAATTGCTTCTTCCATTATTCTTATAATTTTCAATGTCGGAATCTAGTAAAAATTTTCTAAATAATTGAGAGATATTAACTGTTTCCCGTACTTATAGAACATGCACCGATCTTCAAATTCATCCGGCTCGCTTGCCCGTCCCAGCCAGTTCTCTCATCGAGTAGAGGGAGCTCGGGATAATGCCCGTAACTCCGCCCAACGCGGACGCCGATTCCGCCCCAAAAATCTTACGTCGCACAATCGCCTATGTTTTGACGCGGCCGACACCTTCATGCCCAGCCATGCTCGCAAGGTAAGCCATATCAAATCTCATATTTCCATATGTGGAGTGAAACTTAGTGGTTTTTGACCTTCGCCATGACGGATTCTATGATTTTGCTTTACATAATGCTCCTCCGGGATTCATCATAGCCGTACTTTTGTTCTAACAGACACACCATGGGGCATCCCTCGTTCCCTGTCATCTCCATCCGGTTCTCAAGCGAATCCAGGATCCGGCTCTGCGCACTGAAGAAGACATGCGAAAAAGAACCCGTGCTTTGTCGGCTATGCCCCGGTTGCTGAATATTATCAAAGGGCTCATCGCCCTGACTCCTGGAGCAACCAACCGAGATCTGGACTCCGGTCAATCTACTTCGTACAGCAATTCCCGTCATCAACGTCACTCCTGTCGTACTATCTTGAGTCTGAATATTTTGCTGGTATTATTGAGAGCCTTATGATCGGCGAAAAACACGATTCCACTGTAGACGGAGCGCTTCTTTGGATGGAAAGGGAACTTCCCGGTTTGAGTGAATTAGAAAATTGAATACTTCTCAATTTATGGCTGATCGCGACTTTTTGGAACTTGGTGCTGCTTTGAAATTGCGTCGCCGTGAAAATGACGCGACAAATTCATCTGATGCTTCTTCGGAAGATTTGAATTCACGATATCTCTTTGAAAGTCCGCTAGTTGAGGCATGTATGGGTTCCAATTCTTCCCTAAACTCTGATTTCAATACCTTGAATCTCAATCCAATTCGGCCCTCTGTTGTTCGGAAACTTCCATTCCATCGAGAATATGCCACGGAAAATAACGTGGATGGTGATTTCACCATCCAACGAGCTATTAATCAACTTTATACATGTCCTACTTGTAGAGATTTGATTCTTCCAGAATTTTTCCAATGTATGAACGGTCACGTTTTATGTGGAAATTGCCGTCGCAAGGGTGATACAAGATGCCCCATTTGTCTTGTTGATGATATGAATTAGAAAAACAATATGTTCGAGCGGCTCGCGTATCGTTTATATTTTCCTTGCCGGTACGGCTATCTCAAATGTCCTCTATTGCTTAAAGCCCAGGATTGGCACAAACATAAAACTTCGTGTTTATTTCGTCCGCCGGCTGATGATCAGGCAATTTTGAATGGTCAAGATGATGGAGGGTCCGATGTTCAGTTTATGTCTGAAAACGAGTGAGTTTATCTTGGACAAAGATTTCTATGTACTTTCGCAGATAGTATCGTCATAATTCCTGCAAATATGACATTCTGTATTGTTTATTCTATTGTGCCTCCTCGCCTTAGTAACATGATGTACTCCATTGTATGTATTGTATGGATCAATTGAATTCGATGAACTCTTTTGAATATGATTTGAGAAATGTTATCTGATTTTTGAGTGTCTTACTGATTCTTTGTTAATCTATCCGTCCTGAATCCTTGCTCCTTTGTTTCACATAATGATTCGCCAAGGAAAGGTGATAATTGATACATGAAATATTACGATTTGACTATTTTCATATTTTGACTATCATAGGTACATTTTGAAAGACTCTAATTGAAGAAATTTCACTGAACTTTCTCTCAGGTTGAACATACGTGGATGGAATTGAATGGACCAGAATCTCATACTTTATGAAGTCACTTTGAAGGAAAACTGCAACTTTCTTTTCAAAAGAAGAAAAAACAGCTCTATTCAAAGAAAAACAGAATATCTGGCTTTACATAAACTTCCCAATCTGCCAATCTTTTCTAAATAGCAGATAGAAGATTGTTTGGAGACACGATATTTCGATTTTTGAGAGGTAAGAAAGAAGAAAATCTGTTGTAGGAGCCATGCTGTAGGCTACTATGTTGTGAAGCGGTTCGTCGAGAGCAAGCTGGCTCACGTACAGGCCACTTTCAAATGTGGAATGTGCTGACACTGGGGAAGCAATGAACTTAATGTGCGTCCTCCGAATTCAGATTCCGACCTCTCTATGATAATGCTTTAGCTTATTCATGTGAACTGTACGCTCTTCATCGTCTTTGTTGAGTTTGAGGACTGCGTTACGCGTACTGTAATCTATCCGGATTATTTCGCAAGTACCAATATATTGCTCGTCGTGCTTATCAGATCTAGGTTCTTTTAGATAAAGGACTTGCTCGCCTCCCCTAAAGCTTGCTAATGGACGTTCCGGTCGTAATTTATTTTTGACCTACGTTTTGCTTGATCCAGATTCATTGATGCTAGAGCACGAGTTTCTGCCCATTGTTGCACTGCATCGATCCTATGGCAGAAAACTCATAGGTGTTCTAGCTTTCTCACCAAATACTACTTCGTGAGGCGAATAGCCTAATGACTCATGTACGGTAGAATTGTAAGCGTGTTGCGCTGCTGGTAATAGATCATCCCACTTCTCATTTTCGTTCATAACTACAGTGAGATACTCTGTTAATGTGTAATGCGTTCTCTCAATTGATCCTTGTGACTCTGGGTGCCACGCGGTTGCTGTGTGTTTGTGAATATGAAAAATACGAACAAACTCTTCGAAAACTCTACCCATAAAATGTGATCCTTGGTCTGTTACAATAGTAATTGGTAAACCGAAATAGCTGGTAAAATGCTTCATCAATAGCCTCGATACTTCCACGGCAGTCGCTCTACTTGCTGGGGCGAAAACACAGAACTTACTAAAACAATCTTGTATTGTTAGAACGTAAACATTGCCTCTCTTCGTAGGTTTTTTTGGCCCGACAAAATCCATAGATATTTTTGCAAACGGTACTATAGGGTGGCTGGTTATGAGCATCGGATTCTTGGTTGCGACTCGAGTGAGCTTGTCACTTTGGCAACTTGGGCAACCTCTCACTACATTTTTGACGTCTGATTTCAGATTTCTCCAAAAATAGTCCTGCGCTACTTTTTCCCGGGTTTTCCTCATCCCTGCATGGCCAATAGATTCGTGATACGTTTTGATAATAGAATATCGCTCATCGGTTCTTGGGACGGGTAAATTATTTATGAAAAATATCAGAGAAATTTGGGACTTTCTAAAAATGCAATTGCATTGTTCTAAAAAATACCCCCACTCTAAGTTTGACATCATTGTTGAATCTTTGATAATTCCTGCTCACTCCAGTTCGTATTTATCAACTAATTTCTTCAAAATTTCAATTGTGCTCGTTATGTTAGGCTTTGTCGCTTTTGAGAAAAAACTATCTTTAAAGACGAGACCAAACATTTTCTCCTCTCGAAACTCTGTGACGATTACATCCCCAAGATACCACGTCGTACTGCTTAACTCGTGTTCACATCAATATCCTCTTTCTATTAATGCGTTGAAAATTTCTGATTCAAAGGGTACATCCGCTGAAATGGTGTAGATGAGGTTGTCAATGTGAGCGAATGGATGGTCATCTACACTCTTTACCCCTAAAAAATGATCTACGTCGGCTTCCTCTACAACCCACGATGGTACGCTACGTTTGTCTCTTGCATCTGCTACGAGATATCGAGCTATTCTTTTATTCCTTTCACGGGGTGTCTCCTCTCCGATTTCAACATCCTCTTCGACTTCTCCCCCAATTCCCTCGATGCTCCTCAACTGGCTCCCGATTTTCATCATGAACTCCCATTGGCTCGTTTTGATTATTTAACTCAGTCGCATACTCCCGAAAACTCTTCTCCATAATTCCATAATCAATATAGGGCGTGTAATGATTTCCGACTAAATGGAGATGAGCAAAACTCTGGGAATTGTTGGCTCTCACAACACAAAACTTGACCGCATTTTCGCATTGGAAATGAATGCATACATTAACGTTGAACTCGCGTGAGAAAATATAAACTGAATCTATAGCGCCACACAAATCCTCAGATGACAGTATTTTGGTTGCTTCTGCTACGTCGCTACATGATCTTAAATGCTGACTCTCCAGTAGGCATCTTCGAAGTTCCAAGGGTGACACATCGAGGTTGTATATTTTAATTAGAGAGAAGGATAAGCAATTGCCTTTCGGAAGATTAGGAATATCTGGGTCATGAATGAGATAAATGAGTGGCTGTGCGCATAGTTCATACCTCGTCATTGATGGAGCATGACCCCAGATTGTTCTGAGATGGGTCGATAGATGTTGAAAAAAGCCCTGTACCATCTACTGATAATTTTTGTGAAGCTGACTCTATCTCTCCTATCGATGGGCTTACTTCGATTTCTGCGATGCTCATTTCGAGAGGTATTGTCATTAGAGGTGAGGTTAAATCATGCGTTGACTCTTTATTCTGCGAAGAATCGATTCTGGTAAGACTAACAGCTGGCTGATATTTTGGATGTTGAAAATCGACATTTCCTTGGTCCAGTTTATCGTACGATCCTGATCTCGCGTTATTTTCGATTAAACCTGACGGCTCCTCTTTGCCTTCCTCCCACACGTCGATTCGTATTCCTAGTTTTCCACATTTCTCGATCTCTTTAATATCCCACAACAAACGCGAATATCCGCACCTCGCTACACCTTGGGATACTTCTTCGATCTCGTTATCAGCTGTCGCATTTCGAGCGGCTTCTCCGCGGGTATCAGAATGATGATCCGATAAATTTCCATATTCCGTCAAATCGAGACTTCTGTCGTTGATAGTGAGACTCAATTGATTTCCCGAAACCTCGATACTATCAGCAGAAGCTATTTGATCCCGAAGATTCCCCAAAACGTTGTCCAAAAATGTCTCCTCTATGATTTTTGCAGAATCCTTTTTCTCAGAAGATTTGCCAAACGTATCCTCTCATGGAGTTTTGTTGACTGTATCCCCGAACCGCGGTATGACCTTCTCTCTATGTATAACAAGTCCTTTCTTAGGAGTACTCGTGATCTGTACTCCGGCGCGCATTTCTCTCTCCTTTTGCCACCGTTTCAAGGCGTCTGATTCTGTTTGTGCCTGACTCAGAATTTCTTCTCCACCCAAATGATCCGCATATTCTTCAATCATATTACATATCGGAAGATGGCCACCCTTCTTAACGTTCACAGCCCTTTCTCGGTGCTCTTCACGATCAAAATCTGACATTCCGCTCCAATCGGGGTCGAGGGTTATTTTCGTCGTTGCTCGACTCGGATTCTGATTCTTTCACATTTGCACGTTTCCTCTCGCTCGGGTTTCTTGAAATCTCAGCACGACTTGTTTGATCGTCTGATTCTTGCCCCGACGCATTGCGCGCTCTCTTTTGGCTCGCCATCGTTTGGCTGCGAGTTACGATCATAATTTTTGCTTCGTGTTTGTTCAACATTTCGGCTTCTTGTGTATCGGCTAACTCGTACAGTCCTATTCTCGGAAGTTCTGGGATCTCTTCCCCTTCCGCAAGGACAGAATTTCTGGACAACGCGTCCGCGTTTGGGTTTTCGTCGCCTGGTCGATATATAATATCAAATTCGTATCCTCTAACTGCTGCCTTAAGATGACCAAAACGCATGTCACTCTTTTTCATGTTATGAAAATGTTTCAAGGGTTCGTGATCGGTTATCACTGTAAACTCCCTACCGTATAGGGAGTGCTTGAACTGCTCTGTAACAGCGTAGACAACTGCTAAGAGTTCACGATCATACGTCGACCATCGAAACTCAGCGGTTTCCAAAAACCTAGACGCATATGCAACCGGATGATCACCACCAAGTTTACCTTGACTCAAAATGGCTCCGAAGGCATAGTCAGACGCATCTATTGCTACGTAGAACTCTTGTGTTAGATCTGGCGCCGCCGTCACTGGCTCACTACACAATGCATCCCGCAATTCTTCGAATGCCTCCTGTTGCTCAATTCCCCTGTGAAATTCTGCATTCGATCTCAGCAACTGACTCAATGGGTACGCGATTCCTGCGAAGCCCTTGACAAAACGACGGTAATAGGACGCGAGTCCTAAGAATTTCTTGATTTTCCTAGTTGTGGTCGGGACGGGATAGTTTCGGACTGCCTCTATTCTCTTAGGGTCCATCCAAATTCTTCCATTGTCCGCGATATGATCCAAAAACCCGGCTTCTGTCTGCAGGAATTGACACTTTGCTGGCTCGACCGTAAAGTTTGCATCGTCCAGGCGCTTCATAAGTCTTCGAAATCGAATGCCGTGTTCCTCAAGGTCCTTTGCAAAGAACACGATATCATCTAAGTACACATAGAGTTCAAGACCTTGGAGCCCAGCTAACACAAGGTCCATAAGCCCTTGAAAAGTACTAGGGACGTTTTTTAACCCCGTGCCAAGCCGTTCATATTGATAATGCCCATGAAGTCTGCCAAAGGCCGTTTTTGCTGCGTCAGCAGGGTGCATAGGGATCTGGTAGAACCCTGACTTCAAGTCGATCGCGGTAATATATCGGGCATTTGCTACACTGTCAATGATATCGGTCGTAATGGGCAAAGGGTAACTATTTCCCACTGTTATTTCGTTCAATTGACGAAAATCAGTTACTATACGCCATCTTACATTTCCTTTCGCATCCGGTTTCTTCTTCACAATCCACATTGGGCTCGAATGTGGGGATTCCGAAGGCGCAATGACGTCTGCCTTCAAGACTTCGTCTATCTCTTTCTGCATTTGAGCTTTGATCTCGGGCGGATGTCGATAGCGCTTGACTCTAATGGGTATGTTTGACGTTAGTTTAATTCTATGAGTCACCAGGTGAGTTGCTCTCAAATTTTCTCCCGGTAATCCAAAAAGTTGTGGCCGTTCTTTCAATAAATCTTTCACGTTTTGTATTTCTTCCTCGTTCAAATGCTCCAAAGATTTGAGGTCGAGTCTCTCGAAAATTCATGTGGGTCTATCTTTGACCTCCTATGTCGGGAACTTAAGGACATTAACCATTTCTTTCACCTCAGCCTCTGAATTTCCTTCTTCATCTGAATCAGGAATATCTCTACCTATGACTGTCTCACACGGTTCTAGTTTGATTTCTGGAGGTTTTGATTCAATTTCTTTGTCGGTCGTATTTATACAAATTGCATGAACTCTGCTATCTCTATTACATGCTACAAAATTTCCGAATGAAATTCCAGGGCCCAAATCCTGAAGAGAGACAAATCCTACTTTTTCTCCGTTTTTCACTCGTGCAAAAATCACCTGCCTCGTCCGCGGGGGTATGATAAATCTTCCTTCGTCAATGAATGGAATTCGTAATTCGGCAAATTTAAGACATCTCACTCTTGCGTCAATAGAGCCACCGTGTTCCTCAAACTCTCTCCAGCCTAATAATCCGTCTGTGTGAATCACGAAATCATCTGAAACTATGTGAACTTCACAATCAA
This sequence comes from Eretmocerus eremicus, assembly GCA_030522705.1. NCBI lineage: Eukaryota > Metazoa > Arthropoda > Insecta > Hymenoptera > Aphelinidae > Eretmocerus > Eretmocerus eremicus. Next base: position 9,210 of record JAPYYZ010004438.1, read on the forward strand.
GCCCACTGAGGCTCATGGAAACTCTGCCCAATGTATAGCATTCACTTGCTGTAACGCCACTGATCGAAACGATATAACTTTCATCTACAAATGTATCTGGTCTCAGTCAACTTGCTTTCAGGAGTGTTACGTCCGCACCTATGTCAGCGTAAAATCGACCTACGCCTTGTTCAGCGAAATCACTTGACAACTCTACAATTGGATGACGTCTCTGGCTTGCTTCTGCCAGACGAATCGTCTCGTGTTTCTGCGGTATTTTTTCCGATTTTACTGATTGGCTTTGCTCGACTTCTCCTGTTGGTGTCGAGCAGCCTGGAAATTAAAGGCTTCGATTGTTCGTTTCTATTGTTGTGAGATCCTTCGGACTGATAACCGTTATCCCGGTTGAATGTAATTGAATCTCGTCTTTCATTGCGCGCAAAATATTCTTCGCGATCGTTAAAGCGAGCTTGATGGTTATTTCTGCATCGGTTCGGTCGATATGAACCCCCGCCATTGCTCCGAAAGTCGTTGTCTCTGTTATATTCTACGTTCATTTTGATTACAATCGTTGCACCTATCACTATTCCTATAATCATTCCTCCCTCAATTACTGTTATTATCATAATATTCCGAATTTTGCCGACTCGTAGACTGATAATCATTACGACGATACATGTCACGCCTATTGTCGGCATTCCTATACGCGTGTTCGGGTAGCGCACCTCGGCTTGGTGGTCCGCCTGACCTACTCTCGTTCCAATTTGAGTTTCTTGCCGATTCACGTGTTGCTGACTCCACTCGCTGTTCTGCAACGACCCCGGAATTGATATCTCTCTCCAAGAATCGACACTCGGTATGCATATGACCTGAAATGTTGCAATATTTGCAGTGCTTTGACTCGCCCAACTCTTTGGGGCAATCGCGTTCGAAATGTCCAATTTTGTGACAATAGCGGCATTCGCTAGAAGCAGGTGCCAATCTCATAGACGCGAATTCTTGTGGTGACACTTGCGTTTCTTTCCTCGCACTTTCGGTTATTGCTCTCAAGGCCGAGGTGACTCCAGCAAGATCCCGGGATTCTCTTGCTGCGGAATTCTGTGTACGAGCACTCGTTTGTATTTCGACTTCTGTAGCTTCTGAAATAGCTTCGTGCAATGTTTTTGGGTTGGCTGCTCTGACCTGATGTTGGAGACCTTCTTTTAGAACGTACGAAAATTACTGTAACGCAAGTTCAGCCGTCTGCCCTCTTTGTCCGCGCTTTTCCCATTTTCCTGACCCTGGCTCGACGTCATATGCACTTAATAACTTATTGTGCAATTTCCGAATGCGATGTCCGTAAGCGACTGCATTTTCACCTGATTTTCGTTCTACGACCTTCAACTCTGATTTGATGCTATCTGATTCATCGGATGAGCTCTTAAAATGTATGATTCTGACTCGTCTTGTAATTCGTCTCGCAACTACTCTGCATCATCGCGAAACTTCGCCAAATTCTCAGAATCTCCACTGTATGCAGAAACAACGCTCAATAGCTAACTCAAATTCTTTCTCGGATTTTCGCGAGATTCATGATTGCGACGTTTTTCTTTCCTTCTCGAATGTTCTCGACGGCTAAGTTTCTCATACTCCAAATCATATTCGCTTCCGTCCAATCGTTCACGATCCTTCTTCCCTAACGATTCTTCTCCGCGAGATCTTCTATCATCTGATGAATCGCGATCTCTTCTTTGGTACTCTCGGCTATTGTCGGACGAGTAATCATCGGAAAAATCGGTGAACCGATCACTATCGCTATCGGTGTCGCTATTTTCTGATTCTGAATATTTCAGTTTCCTACGATTCTGGTGTCTTGATTCATTACTCGAATGGTGCGATCTATTTTTGCGCGAATCACGGGGAAAGTCTGTATACTTCCTGCTATCAATCCTATTCTTGAGGTTCGCTTCCCGGTGCCGGTTACGCTGCGGTGATTCAAATGATGCATCGCGGTCTTCACGATTTCTCCGCTTGTACACGTATCTGGGTTTTCGCCCGTATTTGTCATTTTCCACTTCCTCACAATATGATTCGCTATCATATGATTTTAGTTCTGAGCTTTCCGAACTTCTACGATTTTTACGAGTGTTCTTACGCCTCGGGCAACGAAGCTCATTAAGTTGATGTCTACCACTGTCTCCCACGCGGTTTTAAGTATATGAATCGAATTCCTTCTGCGAAACTAAGTTTTGAGATCGAAGGATCGTGTCTTTGTCAAAGCTATCTTGCGTTTCATCTTCTTTCGTTGTACTTCTTCGATTCGAATCACTACTAGATCTTCTCCGTAACCCAGTGTCGATATCCTGGCGACGCGCATCCCGTTCGTTGCCTTCTGCATTTGATAATTCCTTACGACCGACGGGAGTTGCGAATTTATCAGCAGCATTATCAAACAAATTGTCTGAAGAATCATCAAAATTCAAATGACGTTTCACTCGCAAAGGATCCGGAGTCCTTTGGTCAAAACTTGACGATTCCGCAATGACACGAGATGACTGTGAGCTCGAAACTGTTTCTAAATAGCTACCATTCAAGCCCGTTGATACATCCGATTGACTCTGAATCCCTTTCAACAATTCCCGTAAATGTGTTCGCAAACTTTCTAGACTTTCGATCTCTGCCTCTGTGCATAATTCGATTTTATCCAAAAGTACTCCCGACAATCGTTCAATTCCCTGG
>JAPYYZ010004439.1:0-12915 GCA_030522705.1 Eretmocerus eremicus
TGTGGAGGGCTCAAGGAACTTTTTAAAACCACGTCAATGATAGGTTTTTTAATTAGCTCTCAGATGATCTTTGAAAAATCGAAATCGGTTGAGGAGGAGGAAAGTTATGAGCAAAATACTGAAGCATAGTTTTATTTCTGGGTTTTTCGGTAAAATCAATTATTTACGCCTGGCCGAGGCAAAAAAATTTTTTTCGGTCCAATAAAAATTGCTAAAATCATGTTTCGATATATCTAACCGATTGAAAAACTTTGCGAGGCGAAAAAAAATATCGTGCAGAAACTGCCCGGATTTGACGTGGACGTCCTCATATATCCCTCACAACAACCAGAAAATGTTATCAACAAAAATTTATTCTTAATCTTCATTATCTGTAAATTTTCTGTTGTTTCATCTCCCTCCATAACCTGGAATTCGTTGTTCGTAGCAAAACACTTCATTCCAGTTCTCCCAAAGTTTCCATCAACATTCACTCATCTACCAAATCCTTCCTTTCTTGATGTTTTTCCTCGGGGGAATACAAGGGATCTTCACCAATCCTCATAGAAAATGTATTGTAAATTTTGAGGATCATCTTGTACACCTTGTGAAAATTATTTTAGAATTCCCCTCTACAAACATTCAAAAATACTAACACCAAAAACACCGTCATAGATAATGATGACTGACACTTTGACTAATAAGGGGAGTATCAACCTTGCGGATCACGGATTCGGCCCAAACTCTGGGAATCATCGTGTTTTGGTGAGAAATGAAGATATCCCAGAGGGTTTAGTCTAATACGCCCTCTGTTCCGAGATCCAGCTATGGACATTAGCGTTGCCCATATCGGCCCGTGTTAAAAAGTCACAGATATAGGTACACCTGCAATGCTAATGTCCCTGGCTGTATCTTGGAACAGAGGGCCTATTAGACTAAACCCTCTGGGATATCTTCATTCCTCACCAAAACAAGATGATTCGCAGAGTTTGGGCGAAATCCGTGATCCGCAAGGTTGATACTCCCCTTGTAAGTTTGTTGGAGCAAGTAGTCCAAGTGACGACCACCCCGTACATAAATCCATTTTTTCACGATATTCTGCAAAAATTCAGTGGCTCAATCGAGAAAAAGTTTCACAGCCTCAAAGCTCATGAACTAAAGAACAAAATGTGCCGTCTCGAATCCCGATCGGATGCAAAATGAGCTGGGTGTCTTGGGACTACAAAACGTTCTGAATAAGTCCCGAGTGCATGCGTTTAATCGCCAACAGTGCAATTCGTAGTCGCAAGATCCCGAGTTTATTTCACATTCGATCAGGAAACGAGATGGCACATTTTGTTTCTCGGTCTATGGACTTTGAGGCTCTTTCCCCCCTTTATCGAATAGAACTTCTGATGTGTTGCAGAATATGATCGAAATTAAACCTTTCTACGCGGTGGCCGACGCCCGAACTATTCGCTCCGACATACCCTTACCCCGTCATTCTTACAGGGCTCAAGAAGATATTTCGTATCAGGCGTGAAGACTACGAATCTCTTCACTCTCACGAACCGTAACCTGAGCGGAATATGTCAGATTTTTACTGACAAGAACCTGCCACCCATGCTTTCATAATTTCCTCCATGTCTCACCAAAATCCTAAATTCGAATATATGAGTCAAATATGAGCAAAATGAATATAAAAAAAAGAAGCACTCAGAACTTTTCCTGGAAAATAAGAGAGATCAGAAGGTCTACTATTCTCCTTCAGCGCCATGTCCATCATCCTGAATGAGAATATTTTAATCCATCAATCAATTTGGAAATAAGACCCCACACTCCTACTTGAAACATTCATCTTGATCAGGAAGATTTCATTTGCTACAAGTAAATCCTCCAAAGCCATCTTATCGTCAGGGAACGATTCCATGTTCACCATCGATTTTACTTTCAGAATGTAAGTTAAACCTGTAACATTACAATGTTCATAATCATTTCATATATACCATCCTTCATAAGAAATTTACCGGATAAAATTCGTTAGTTGGACCGGAGAAGGCTCAACGTCATTGGTTCTTGTACTCACACCACACATTGCACACTCTCCTTTCACAATTTGTTCCCGCGAAACAGTTCTTAAGTGTGGATTCAGGATTAATTTCTACTCTATAACCTCTGAATTGTGAAACATTTTGTTGATATCGCAAATCTGGGATCTGCCCTCAAAAATTTTTTGGCTCCTGAGAAATGTGACTGGTTTTTCAAAATTGTGGGCAATCACTGAAAAATGTGTAGCGTAACTACGAAATCCCAGGAACGGCACACCATCTCCAGTTCTGATGACGAATTTTATCATATTGCATATATCAATAGACAGAAAACTCCTTTCCGTCATACATGAATCTCTATTTTTACCATTTTCTTGCAGATCTCCTATGATTTCTATTTTAATCCCACGGTTTTGAGGCCGCCTAGGCCTAGTGGATGAGGTCCTGGTCTCCCATGCGGGAGGCCAGGGTTCGAGTCCCGGCCGGCACCACTGAGATTCTTTCTCATGTGCTTTTCACGGCGGTCTTGGTGGTTTGGAATCCACCTTAAACTGTAGGTCCCCCTTACCGAGGTGGAATCGGTAGTTGGCAGTTGCTGACGCGCTGGTTGAGCGTAACTCAACCCCACGCACATGGGTGCCGTCTAGATAAAGCTCTAAAGAACAGGTACCGAGACGTAAAACTAAGAGATTTCCTCTTTTTTTTTAACCCCACGGTCTATCACCGGTTACGCCTCTTCTTCACATTTCATCAAAATGGAATGCAATTCATAGATTCCGTTGGTAATTACGCCAATCAAATCGTTTTCATTTCTTTCATTCTTCCTAACGATCTCATCTTTTAGACAACCTGTCAATCCTGTGAATTCATCGTAGAAACATTGTGAAGTCTCATTCAATACATGATTCAGACTCAATGCAAATTGTTTCGGTATTCCTCCAAACTTGATAGACACTGGTTCAGAGTCTTCTGTGAAATCTTCACAATTGAAAACACTTGAATAACTGTTGAGATTGATCTCGTAATGTAGATTATCTTTACTGAAATTTTCGTTTGCTAGACTCACAGATACTCTCTCTCATAATATATTCTGCACCAAAAATGGAGAAATGACAATATTATGTTCACGTCTGTGTTCTTCGTGCGATGTTATTCTGGAAATAGCATTACTATAAATTTCAACCCTAATTATCTGATTCCAATGCGAAATTACTTACAGCGTTGGGCTCAAAGAAACTCTTGAATTCTTTGATGTTGTCATTGTACATATTGACTTGCAATTTCATGCCACTATGATTATTGAGAATCACTTTGAATACTTTCACTTCCACATTATCTTTCTTCCTTGTGGAACTATCTCGACCTAATACTTCATCAACGGGAGCAACTATCGTTCTGTAATTCAAATCCATAGTCATAACATTCATAAAAATTCTTATTTTTGTTCAATTCACGTTGTTTCATCCCCAATTGTGACTTTATTCTTCAAGAATTCAGTTTTCGATAAGTCGATGGTCTTGAGTTTCTCAGAGAAACTTTTTTGCTCCTCTCTATTCTTGTTCTTGCTCATTGTTGTTGTGAATTTTGCAATGATAGAAATCAAAAAACTCACTCAAGCTATTGACCACGGTCATTCTCAACATTTTTCTGTGGAAGGTGTTTTTTGAGAATATCACTTCTACTGAAGTACCTTCCGCATTTCTCACATCTGAATATTGGCTCTTTGTGATCTAATCTATGCCTATTGAGATTGAAATTTGTTTTGAAACTTCTTTTGCAATTCTTGCAAAAGTACCTCTTTGTATTAGAGTGTGTTTCTAAATGTTTTTCCAGAAATCGCTCAAGCATAATCATTCCACAAACTTTGCATTTACTTCTCCTCGACTTTTTTCTCCAATGTTTTCCATTTTTGTGTTTTTCCAGGAACTCGAAATTTGAGAACAGAAACCCGCATATACTCCATCTAACATGGTCCTCACCATTACTGTCAAATTTTCTCAAGACAACTTCTAAAAATTCATTCGTACAAATCATATGCATGATTGATTTCCAGAGAATATAACAATTACATCATTTCAAGGCCTGAAAATGGGAATAACCGTACGTTCCATCTCGGCTCCATCGCAGAATTGATAGTTGAGGAGTTTTCATCATATAAATGCACGCAAGAATCTGATAGTATCGGCCGCAGAGAAGACCCTCTATCACAAGAAATTTTCCACAATTTCCTTACAAATTTCAGTCTTCCCAATTACCGAGTCAAATCCTTTTCCAAGAATTATGAAAGATGAATCCATAAACTAAAATTTCTGTATGGAGAAGAAAACATTCCGATGAACCTCTCGTTTATTTCTGAAAATCATTGAGTTATTCCATTCTCAAACGTTGAATCTGTATGATTTGAACAACAGAAAATTACTTTGAATTTCTGCTCATAATCTCCCGCACTATATAAACATTTCCAAATTTCATTAATTTGGTTTACAGGTCTCAAAATGTTTGAGCAATCCCATGAATCTCATTTTGAACCATCTTGGGACTCATAATCTAATGAATGAGTTATGTTAGCGATTCTTAGTAAAAATTTCATGTAATTTTTTTTTCTGTCAAATTCAAAGCATTCAAATTCTTCTATCCTACTCGGAAATTGATCATTTTGAGAACTTCCCTTTTCATAATGTCCAATACTTGATCCCATGTATGAAATTCCCATTCAAAACTATTATTTCTATCTCAATTTTCGATAATTCGATCAAAATTTTCCAAATCATTGTCTTTCTCTAATGATTCCATGTATTTCTGATATTCTTCTTCTTCTGGAATGTAGTGATCAATCTGTCGATTGATTCTTGAGAAATAAACTTCCTCTCCTATATCAAAAATCTCCTCCCATCCTTCTGCTGTCGGATTCCACTCCATGACATCTTACGTATGAAATGGAATCAATCAATCAATTCTGATCTTCCGTATTCAATTTTGAAGAATCTCAGTCCAAACTACATTTCTGATCGCATTTGAATCATCCAGTCTATTTTCAATGAATAGATTATTTGGATGCCTACATCTTGACAATGCAACATACAACTGTTCATGGGAAAATAGTGGTCTTCTTATTAAGAGTCCAATATTTTCGAAGCTTTCACCCTGAGATTTATTCATAGTCATAACAAATGCTCAAACTATAGGAAATTGTTTCCTGTATAGGATAAATGTTAGAAAAGATTCACGATTGTCCAATGTAATTCTAGGGATGAAAACTGAATTGCCCCTCCTCCCATCAGTTATAATTTCAGCTTTTATATTGAACTAGCTTAATAGCCGCGCTCGCTTGAGGCTCGCTTGGCCAAGAAACGGTTTTCTATGAATGCTAGGTCCATGTTGATTTTATTATCAAGGATACATAACTCAAAACCATATCTCCAATACATATTCGCTCTAATGAAGAAACAAATATACTATACGATCCAATACATTTAAACAAACATCGAAGCTCAAGCTCTTGATAAAGGAAATATTATATATATCATATCATGAATAAAACACCAGAAAAATGAATAATTTTCCAAATTTGTATCGTCTCTTTCGGTTTGAATCATGCCGGTGTGTTGATGACTTGAAAAATTATATGAAACAATTTATCAGTTCGCCCTTCTATATCGATCTAAATTTCATTAGAAACAAATATCCAGTAAATATGACATATAAAAAAGTCAAGGTGCCAAAATTTCTTACATTAAATACTTTGTCACGTAATAGCCGCACTTGCGTTAAGTATATCAAAGAAATTTTTGATCCACTCTCAAACATTTCCTTCCATGTTTCGGAGTGGCACAAAGATTAAGTCAGTTCTGATTAATAGCTCATCCTAACACTTTCATCATTCTTCCTGATCTATATTTTCTAATAATGCGTAAATTGACTGTCTTATATAAATAAAGTCATACTAATGTCAACCTGATTCTACCCTTCAAATATTTTGAAGAAAACTTGAATATCATTTGATGCATTATATAATAAAACTCATCATTTCTACACACGACATTGGGACTTGTATTCTTTCAGTTGATTGGTAGCTGAGGAATAGAATTCCTTACCGTGCCTTAAAAATTGCTCGTACCATACTACAAAACTATTCAATTTGACATCGTTATCTTCATACCCTCAAAGTAAGTAGTGCTCAACATTACTACCTCACTATTGTTTGATGGAACTGAAAAGTTCCGATCACCATCTAGATGATTGTTGATTGTTACTTGCTACTGTCTATATGCCCCATGTTGTGCATTTCATATCGAATACTCAGATTTCCAAAGTTTTTAACCAATTCTTATTGGCAGTATGAATCAAGAAACTTTCCCAGCATTCGCATGTGCATTGCCACACATACATACCAGTTTGCAACGGTACAATAGACTCCTGCAAAATACGTTGCAATGTTTAGAAATGCAGAACACCACAACTCACACAGTATCAAACAAAGATATTCTCACAGCATTACTGGCTACTTTACGTCCAATATTCAGATCACTAGAATGTCATTCTGTCTCCACCAGCTATTTACACATTCATGAGGATTTATTGAGGGAATTGATTTACGATGAATATTTTCAATTGTGTTCATCAATCAAATATCACTTTCGTAAACGTACTCCATCGGGAAAGAGTCATTTTATCAAAGTTGTCTATCCGGAAACTATCACATTTGTTGCAATATCAAAGAAAATAATTGCCAACAAAGTACTCATAGAGCAGTAAGTATAGCATAGCATAATATTACTTGTAAACATTTGAGATAGTTTTCAATAATTTCCATTCTCCGCAGTTCAGAATTCAAAGTGAAAATACATATAGAATATGATGGTGACAGAAACCCGGAAATAATTATGACTTCGCAGTTCGGCAATCACTGGCAATCAAAACCCTTACAGGATCCTAATGTATTAAATTTGTTAGACGTAAGTAACCGTTGTTACACATTTGTTCATCATCATCACAAACTTATTATAATTCTCTCTTTCACAGCTGGATTCACACTATATCATAAAAGGATCAACACTGGATTTTTATATGAACGAAATAGGTTCAAGCGCTTCACCTACCATTGGTACAACTTTGGATATGAATAATATAGTATTACATTAAGTTGTTGAACAATTCAAGCAAATCCAATTCATATGTTCAATATTCCGTTATTTTCACCTGATTAAATTACTTACAATATGAGTTTACCGTTCTATACTAGAAATTTTCATAAATTCCATGATGATCTTGATTATCACATGTAATCATGAATTCCGTTAATGTAATACTGTAATACCAAATACTCCACTGCATGCCATAATTTTACTCATTCTCAATCCATGACTAGGTAATTGTAGTCAGAATTAGAATTCAATTAAGTTTTTCAAGTACCCATATAAATATAATATCACATTTTGTACGATTCCATTACCACACCAACGCTTCACTCATACTCTATACTTCCACTGGGACTTCTACCAAACTATACTTCCCCTTCTGTACTTACACACAAGTCATTACTGTTTCTGTGACTTCATTTAATTCCATTAAACAGGCTACTATACCAGCTTCACCAGTCCAAACTAATCGTTTCATTGAAGTTACACGGATTTTATTAATAGTTACACATGAATTATTATTTCGTGGTTCATGATTAATTTTTTTTTACAACCTTCATTGCAAAAACGACGTATTACATATGAACATTAAGTAACATACAAAAATATAGTGAATTTTTTTAAAAAAAATCATAGTATTCTGTTGCATCCACAGTAAACACGATTCTTCTATTCATAATTTTTAATAGATATCATTTGAATCAACAACTACTTTCACAGACAATACAATTCCACAAATCACTCGACGTCTTCCTTCATAATTGAACTACCTTCCCTGACAGTCATTTTTATAACTTGAATTGATACAACTCCGAATAATTCACTTATGTCGGATTCAAATCAGTTTAATGTCATCCTTGACAGAATGTTCTGTGATCAATGAATATTATATAATCATTGCCTGGATGATGTTTTTGTTACGTTCCCAATAATTCAAAGTGGAATTAGCATTTCCATCCTGGCCAATTTACCCAGGATTGCCAACATTATCTCATGAATCATTGGGCCATTCATTGTCATGTGACAGCTAATGCTATGAGGAATTAGAAGTTACATACTGCATTATAAAAAGTTAGATTACTGTTGAGTCAATATATTCCTCATTTCTTTGAATTTCATTACCCTCACTTTGCAGTTTGTGGTAGTGTAACTCAATAATTTCGATCTAAATCTACTTTCCCAGCGATTCACACTCGACAGTATACATTTGATTCGTAGAATCCATATCATTAAATTATCTTGTTTCACATATAAACTTTAACATTTATGTGACAGTCCACCAGACTTATCCTACATATTACTTAGATAAACTTGACAAAATTTTCATAAATTGAACCAGAATTCAGAATTGCTACTGTCCACAACGTGTTGCTTTGAAATGTATCCAATTACATCTCGGTCATAGATTCAGATTTTCTTTGCTCTCCATTCAAATCTTATTAACCTACTGGATTAAATGATTAGTCCCAACAAATTCTCCTTGTTCAACAAAAATTCGAATAATAGTGCTACATTTCCTTATCGACTTATATCTGTCATCAACATTACATGAGAGGTGTAGTATTTGTCAGCACTTTCGTATTAAAACTTTGTTACACATATTATTGGATCACACACTGTCACAAATTTCTCCCTTCCACCATTTTACAATTTATAAATGCATACTTCCATAACATAATGTTTTCATATCGTACTGAGTCATGAGCAAAGTGTCGCTAATTAACAAAACATTATACATGCTTCAGTTCTTTGTGCTACTTTCTGAATTTTACGTTTCACGACATTGAAATTCATAAATCTCAATTGCAGGATGAATCCAACACAGGTAGACAGATTACTACATTGGTCAATCCACATGCTCAAAACCTTAAATGACTGTAATACTGACCTGAATATTTCATTGAAGCAATCAACGGTGAACAAAATCACATCCAGAGAAAAATCCGCAATGAATAATTTCACAAACATACAACTCACTCCAACTATGAGATTGCATCCATCAAAATTTCCTAGTATATTCCTTATCGATTTACCTCGTTATGGATGTGTTTTGACAAATAAACTCATCGATAGATATATCGCACCACATATTAAACTCGAGACGGATCTACAAATACGTACTTTACAATATTTAGTGAAAGTTAACAATATTTTGTGCCACCAAACCAGTACCCGCCATGAACAATTGATGGAAATGATAGCAATATTACAAGTAATTCCAAAACAAGGTGAATTGACAATCATGCCGTCATGTATCCGCCCATACTTTCCTGAACCAGAATTTGATGCTGAAAAACATTCAGACAACCAGACGTTGTGAGAAGATATATCTCATGTAACAACAGCGAAATTTCCATGACATCTGATATTCTTCAAATAGTTGACCAATTCCTACAATTTATCTATTTACATCTCATGACAACTAATATATTGAGATGATATTTTTCTATGAAATTCATGTATTCATCATATCTCAAATGCATATGAAGAAAAATTTCACATCTATCATATTTTTATACATTCTAGTATGATTCAATAACTCATTGTCTTACATTTCCCTGTGTTGAGGATTAACAGTTATCACAACCCCAACTGATCTGTACATATGGATCTTGTTACAAGTTCATGACGGTTTCAATTATTGTAAGTTCCCAGGTATTCTCACTGTTGATGTACAAATTTTCTACATCCCATATACCAAATTCATAATTATTATACGTCTCAAGCATCATATCCACTGAGAGACATTCCATCATCATATTCCCATGACATGGGAAAAAGAAATTGTGTTCATACATAATTATCTATGTAGAGATATAGTGTTCGTTATTGAAATAGAACTTAGAATTCAAATTCAACTTATCAGAGGATGTGAGCTGCAGGGTGCTCGATCAGAACTTAACATTATCTTCAAGTAACTGAGACTATACTCAGTTCCTAAAAGTATTCATTGTTTCAATATGGGAGATGGAATTTGAAACCCAAAAATTGTTTCCCCCTGAAATGACTTTTGGCATTTACTATATATCACTGTGGCTTGATACAGTGAGACCCTCACAAACAACACAAATTCAACAGCATTTTATGTACAACATCACTCATTACACTATTGTGTGTCAACAGATACTGTCAGTACATAACAAATCACAAATTACATCGTATCATAAATTACACTCATATTTATTGATCAGATAGGCTGTCTATTTCATCAACCTCAATTTTTGAATTTTTGGTTGTAGTTTGAATACTCTTCCCAATGATAAAAAAAAAAGTATTTCCTCACATGTTAAAAACCTACACCACTAAGCAACAGTCCAATCACATTATATTAAGTTATTCCATTTCTATAGGATCTTATAATTTCACATATCCTCAGATGTTCCAATCAATCATATCTGTTCTCAAAGGTGATTTTCTCATAAGACCAACATTAACATTCACTAACCTACAGTCATAATATATACAAACTTCAAAAAAATCATCCTGAGCCATGAGACTGGTCCAGATGACCAATAGACCATAATAAAAGGACATATTTCGCTAGCTATGACTTATATATACCTTTCACCTTAAAGAAACCTTAAACTTATCAAAACTGTAGTTTTACAAACAACACCATACACAAGTCGATTCTCAATTGTATCATAAATTTATTCATCAGAAATCTACATATCATTGTAGGAACATACAATTTGTTCTACATACTAAAATGAATTCAACTCCAGCATCACATTATCCGCGTATCAGTGAATAATTCAGCTTAATACTAGTATTATAGTTCAGAGAAGATTAATAACCAGTCTATGAATCATATAACAATTACATTTTTTATGACAGGTACTATTAGTTCAATTCATTATAATTTCTTGTCAATACAGAACAATCTTGTAGTTATGTGAAGGACCCCCTGGATTTTCATATGAGAGTATATAACATTAATGTACATTCTATCACTATACATAACTTCTAATCACATATCATTCAAAAGTTAAATATATTACTTCAACAAATTAATCATTGCTTATCTGCATTACTACTTGTTGAGCAGTTCCATAACATTAAAGTTTTCGGATTTGAAATCAAGAACAGATGGATACTGCTCCATGTTTTCAATTGAAGCCCCTTTCACAACCAGATATTTAAATGTACATATAAAATGTCGTTCCGAAACTTCATTGTTAATATATTGTTTCAAACATATATCTAGAACATTCTCCCCAAATATATTCTTGTGGTTGATATCAACACCCTCCGTAATCGAAACATGGAGGAGCATATACATCTTCCGCCTCATAGATATCTAAAAGAAATATATCATTGGATAACACGTAACAATTACATGTGAAAAGTCTAGAAAGTATATACCTGAATCACATTATCATCAGTAGAGTTGTCTTCGAGAATATCCAAAGTATCTTTTCCCTGACAAAGATAAAGTAAGATATCTTCAGGAGCATCGTATATTCCAACAGAAAACATATCGTCTCCCTGCGTTGTGTGATTCATATCTTTGAATCCATACTTAATCAATAAACGGATAATATTATATCGTCTGTGAAAGTAAGCTACATACACATCACTCGCATCCCTATTAACAGATTCAATGTCAGCTTTATTCTTCGGAAGTAACTTGAAGATTTTATAGTTCTGTGTATGCATAGCAGCTAACAAAGGCGAATCAAGTTAACACTCATCAGGACAGTATTCAAAATTTACTCCAAGACTCAAAACAAATTTTATCACGGGCTTCCGTTTACTCAAAATACTACATATCAGTAATGTCACCTTCAATTCATCTAATGTGTTAATTGGTACATCACTTTCCAGTTGATTCAAGATTAATTTCTTAATCCTCTTCACTGAATAATATTTCCATACAAATGGATCATCCAATGGAGGAACTAACGAATTCATAATTATATTCAGTTATCAGGACAGTTTATCCTGTGAGATAAGTATAGTGTATTAACAATCACAAATAGTACTTTCCAGTTCCTTCAACAACATTCACAATTGTATGATCTTCAGCAACACATAGCAAGAAATATTAAGCATATTAAACTATTAAAACATAACCTTTCAATTTACAAGAAGCAATCATTGACCAAATCATGTTTTGTAATACTGAATCAAAACTATTTCCGTCATATCGCTCAAAATCCTAAATTACGCTAACACTGCTGAATTCAATAATGGTTTACTAGATTATCTCAAGATATATCGAGAGTACATTCACACTTCAGTACAACTTTCCTAACCTCGAATGATTTGTTGTCTACATTATATAGAGTTACACCTACTCACAACAAAAATGTATCATTACACTTTCATAATGACAAACTCAACTGATATACAAGATGCTGGAGAGTTTGCTTCTCGGATTGAATCAAAATTCCGACATGGTTGTTAATCAGATTCAATAACACCTATACGGTTGTACTACAGCACCCAATGACGAAACTATACTGTCAAACTCTGCAGATGAAACAGCCTGTCCAAAAAGACAACCATTATATATATAGACAATCCATTTAATGTCCGCAAAAGATAGTAAAAGACTCTCGCAAAAATTCACCCGGACGTGATATGTTGCCACTCAAAAGACCTACAACATCTGCTCCAAATTTTACAATATGTATTTCGCATATTATAGATGATAACACCGGCACACAAAAAAAAAAAAGTACTTGTACTTTTGACCAGACCCACCTTATTATATGTATTTTGGCCCGCTGAAACCGAATTCGAGCTCGGTTTTGCCCGCTGACCTC
>JAPYYZ010004440.1:0-12518 GCA_030522705.1 Eretmocerus eremicus
CAAGTTTGAGGGAATTTTGTGAACGCGTCTAAGATGACATTATACTATTGACTTGGATTTTGAAAAACAGCAAATTGAAGATAACAACTACGTCGGTTCCCGTCAGACAGTTTGGGCGCACGTTGCTCACTTGATCGAACCTATTCAGAATTTGACGAGACAACGGAGTGTCTGTTCATGCTTGTAAGGTGTTCCGTCGCAAGAAAGTAAATACAAAAACTATTTCAGGTTCAACAAGTTGCGTCGTTAGTCAAATGTTTTGACCGTAGGATCAACGTCTGAATGACGTGTGATCAGCGCATACATTTGTTCAAAATCGCTAGGTGTACCTAATCGTTGACGCATACATCGACAAGCTGTCGAGTGAGGTGGAAAAGGTCCCGATAGCTCTACACTCATAAACTCTGAGAAGTTTGCTGTGAGCAAGTTTGAAAGAATCTAAAAAACACGTATGAAGCAATTGGTCGCGTCGTTGACTTCATATCTTGGAAACAAAAGTCTCATATCTTGGGTTCACTTAAAATTTGAGTGACTCGAATTCATTTCATAACAGATCTTTCAACCCAAAGAGGGTCGATGATCCTCATCGAATTTTTACAACAGTTACCGATTGCGTGATATCCGGCCGAGGTTGGGTAACACGACTCCAACTTTTGCTTACTTACCCTTTCCAAAAAAGTTGGCTATGGGCGTGATGAAGATGACGGGGTGCGTGTGGCCGGGCGGTATGAGGAGGGTTCCAAGCTCGGCCTGTTTGTGCAGAGCCGTGGAAATCCTGCTGGCCTGAACTGCCACGAGGTTACCCCCTACTCCGTTGATTACGGGCTGGTAGACTGCGACGTTATCAAACCGAGACACCATGAACAATATCAATCCTCCGCAGCTGTGAACAATTCAATTACAATTCATTGTCCTCTGACACAGCATGCGTTGCGCAACTAGTCCATCAATATACTGTAATGTAAACTTGAACTTTTCAATAGATTTAGAAGGTGACGGATACCGAATCTATTCGAATTATCCTCGGAATCATCAGACATTCGCGTTGTGTGATATTTTTATAAGCTTTCCGACGGAAATCACTCAATTTTTCATAAACATTTGAATCGTGGAACCCGTTCCATTTGCTCTAGCCGATGTGTTTGCGAGTGACTTTGAATATCATCGTATATTCATGAATTATGGGGATGATTGCTCATTAAACTCGTAAAAGTTAAGGGTTTCCAATAGACCGTACCAAACAATTTCAGGACTTTGCATCGAGCTTTGCATAATGGCTTGACATAATGAAAGTCCCTGAAGAAATCGATCAGTTCGAGTAACTATTGTTGTTGGGATTCTGTAAGACTGATTACTGTTAGAACCAATGGAACTGAGTTACAAATTCTTGAACCCACAATGAGCTAGCTTAACAAGTGGTTTCTTCGAATGCAAAAGAAAAATACTATTCATATTTCGATACAAGAACGTAAATATTGCTTTCCGTATTTCGAGTGATTCTTTCCAACTCGAGCCGCAGTCGAGGGACGTAACTACTACAAGAGGGCGGAAATTATTATGCTTGACGTCGAAAGATATTTCGTGAAATATTGTGAGCGAATGAAAGTCAATCACCAGTGCGCAAATCACTGATTTGCGCGCAGACGACCATCAATCCTGATACATACGATTGACCTCGAAATTCGAATGATCTCAAATTGCTACGTGCATTAGTAGTATGTTACGCGCCACTTCGCGTATGGGCAATTATCGTGCGAGGGTTCAATTCTAGCCCGAACAAAGAGAGGAGATGCTTCGAGCACGGTGGGAAGCGTGCTAGAGAATTTCGCACCTAGCTTGCATAGGTTCCTTTGACTACAATGGAGCCCTCACATGGACGTGTCGGGCATGTCGGAGAAAATAGTTCGGACGGTGGCCACCGCACACACAAACTCAATTTTGACGACTTTGAGCGGAAAATTGGATCTTTTTTCGAAAAAAGTGACACGATACCCCTCAAGTCTGGGAAGCAAAGAACAAAATGAGCCATCCTTGGACCTCAATCGGATACGAAATGAGATCAGGATTAGTAAACTACGACATATTGTGTGCATAACTCGGGCGCGTGGTTAGCAGCGCCCTAACTGTGATCCGTAGTTTACTAATCTTGGTCTCATTTCGCATCCAATATCGTAGTCCAAGAGGGCTCATTTTTCTCCTTGCTTCATAGACTTGTGGAGTATCGACTTTTCTCGAAAAAGGCCCCAATTTTTCGGTAAAAGTCGTCAAAGTTGAGTTTGTGTGTGCGGTGCCCGCCGCCCGAGCTATTTGCTCTGGTATGCCCTTAACGGCACTTACGTAACGACATGTCTAAGCTACACTTTGAAAAATGAGTTGATTTTCAACCAAAACGTTCAACTCCCGAGATGAAAATTCAACCAAGCGGTTGGATCGGTCGTTCAACTAGTAATTGGATAAAAAATCCAACCAGTTGGTCGAATGTCAACCTCGTGTTTGAATTTTCTATGGGATGACTTCTTCAGGCGTGCTTTTTGGATTCGATCCGAAAAGTCACTATAATTCGGGAGTGATAAAAAAAAATGAATAATTGGGGTGTCATGCGCATATCATCTCTGATATGAATCATCTATGCTCCCCAGGAGTGTCTGCGGCCTCTGAATCACAGATTTTACGTGACCTTTTTTTGACTCAATAATGATCCCCGGAGTCTAATACATCTTCAACTCCTGGGGCGTATATTCAACCACTCGGTTCAATTTCAGCTACCCGGTTGAACTTCAACCACTGTTTGGAAAAAAAAACTTCACCTTTTTGGTTGAATTCTTTGACCAGCCACTGGTCGATGTGAAAACTTCCACCAGTTGTGTCCGGGATTCTTACAGTGTCTACTTTACCGACATTGAACATGAATTCATTTAATATGAAACTACTCAATATTTCAAAAAAATAGCTCCAGACGCACCTCCGTATTGGTGAGATGGATCACTGTGCAAAATTTTGGAGTGATGTATGGTGATTTTAAAATTTAGTTTGCTTAGAGGCTACAAATGACCGTAGCGCAAATCATTGGATGAGATCACCACGGATCGCTCCGAAATACACAGTCATACGCCTCACCAAGACGCGCGTGCGTCAGGGGATGTTATTTTCAAAATATTGCGTAGTTTTATTTCAAATGAGTTTATGGTCAATGTCGGTGAAGTAGATCTTTGACATCTGGGCGTAGGTATTTTTTAAAATTTAGCAACCTCGCCCCAATGTATTCTCACGGGCTCGGTCGGTAATAATGACCAGTCCAACCGCATTTTGAAGAAGGCCCACTAAATCCCTTGATCTTCAAAATCAAAAATACTATCACCTACAGTACATGGAAAATGAATGATGCGCAACATATACTGACGAGGTCGCTTGGACAAAGTGGAATCAGGTTAAAGCTCAGTATTCAAACTCTGCTCATAGAATCAAGTGGTTCATTTCAAGCAAGTAGGCATAAGGGTTCAAGTGTGTATAGGCACCTGCTGATGAGCATGGCTATGATGACGGGCGTCCATCCGGTGTAGAGCACGTCGTTGGTGTACTTGTTCTTCTTGGCTATCCAGACCCAGAGCGGCGTTACGAGGACGTAGCAGGCGATGACAAGTGGCGCTAGCCAGTCCTGTTTGTCGATCGACTCGTACAGTATCGTCGATATCCACGAGAGCAGAGCGAGCGAGGTTATGTCGCCGAGGCTGGCTGCTATGGGGGTTGCCACGTTGTCCGGATTTATGTGGCATTGGCGAGAGAAGACGATCACACCGGAGGTTATCAGCCCGAGGACGAAGCTAGCGAGCGAGGCCGTTACGAGGCTGCTCGCGCACAGCAGGTAAGCGTGGTTCAGAGATACGGTGCCGTGGCGCATGGCGCCCATAACTATTGCCACCACAGAGCCGAGGAAACCAACCACTATGGCCTGACACTAGAATTACATTGATTTATTTGAGTGAGCGCGTGCTTGTTTTTATTTTTTTTTTAATAATAAATTTAACAATGCGTGGAAATGCTAGTATTCCTTGCTACTCGCTCACCGATATTTATCATGAAAATACAGATAAAACAAAGCAATATGGATTTCGAAAAAGTAGAGACAAAGCCCCATGCATATTGGTAAAATGCATCGCTAAGAATTTTGATATGATCCGCGGAAAGCTCTTTGATCAAAATTTTGATAAACTGGAAATCTTGCACAGACCTAGGTAAAATAGATGCGTGATGTTTACATATATATGATCATAGATTTACAAACCTTGTGATCATAAATGCTCAGTTCTCATGAAACTTCGAAGTTTCGTGTCCAGACCTTTGAAAGCTTTGGATTGGCCTTCAGAAATTTAAAAGACAATCCACCCAAATCATTTACGATGTAACTTCTGGCACTCTTTCAGATGAGATCGATATTAATTAGATCAGAGGTGACCCCGTTGTTATCAGTAAAAAACAGGCCGAATGTCAGATCCGTGTCATCCTGTATTCTGCTCATAACTGTTTTACTTGGGGTATTCTCTGATCTCAAAAATACCGGTTGCATGTGAAAGCTCGCTGAAAATCAAGTCAAAATTGACTTTGTTCAAATTTCTTTGGATGAACTGGTGTTGTCTTTGTGATGTTATAGAGGTCAAAATGCGAGAAAAAATGTCAGTTCCGTGTAAGGACACTTGGCCCTTTTGATCTCCATCCCATGACACAGACACCCTATCAAGTTCATCAAAAAAATTTCTAACAAAGTCATTTCTGACACAATTTTCAGCGAGCTTTCACGTGCAACTGGTATTATTGAGATCAGAGGTCATCCCAAAAAGCTTTGAGCGAATACTATGACAACCCATGACAACCTTTGAAATGTGGGTTCTAACTCATAGTTGTTCATATATGATGCTAGGACTTGTAAACCCACGGTCATACATGAACACAGTGCATCTATTTCCACCCTGGGGGGAGGGAGTGCGTTTCATCAATACACAGGTTGGATTGTTTCTACCTTTTGAGAATATTGTTTTGTTTTATTTTGAATCAGTTTATGACGAATGTCGGCAAGGTAGAGCTTTAACTTCCCCTTAAAGCTACAGCGAATCAGTCGCTGATTGCAGAATGCCTCGGTATTTCCATTCTGGAATCCACCGAAGTATTCCGAGGCACGGATGATGTGAGGCATACCGGTTATAGCTTCGTCAATACGTTTTCTCGCAATGGTAGTATAATACCGATCAAGGTCATGCATGAATTATTTAATAAAATCACTCTTGAAAAGAAGTCGTCATTAATATCGACAACGAGTCTTCTCGATAGTCTCACGAAACAGCTCTATTTTAAGCGCTATGTATCGGTGTACGCATGTATGCGCAAAGTCTTTTCTAGAATATCAGTTCTCGAGTTGTAAGAGCTCATTGTATCTGCGTACATGTTTCGATCTCACATATACTTTTATCGTCAATGACACCCATTTCATATCGTTTGAGGGCCAAATGATCAAATATGCGATGCGCCCGAAACCTTGAAATCCCAATACGGAGGTGTATGCTTTGAACAAACCAAACTGATTCATAGCCGTATTTCTTTCAGAATCACTTTCGTCAATTTGTCGAGATATAGAGTAGGCTATTGAATCTTTGAATTCTCATCCAGTTAATATTCGAGATTGGAAACATTGAAACGACAATGGATCTACGTTCCTAAGAATACATATCACACTGTTGTTCATTAACCACCCACGAGAGAGAATAATTTCGAATGATTAGTGAAATGAGAGTCAATTCCAATCTCTTTGGATCAAATTCTGTGAATAAATGAGAATTTTCGATGCTGGCTCTGTACTTGATTCATTGCTTCGTATGAAGTTAATGAATGATTCGCCCTCCTTGTCAATATAACATTTTCATTGCAGTATACAAAGCTTACGACTGAGATGAGAGCGGATATTGAGCATACAGCGATGAAGCTCACTTGCAATTTATTTTGAGCGAGACGACGCTTCCTTTATCTAATCTCGCTGCCTATTTTAACACGAAAGTTCAAGTGCAAGCCTTGAAAATGAGTTTGATAGTATAATAATGTCAAGGTGATGATATACATACATACGACTACGAATTTCGGATCGATTTAGAATTGATTTGATTGCATGAAATCATAAAGATTTGGATCAAAACACAAATTGAATTAGGAGATTGTGTATCGGATTATGAGTTAGGCAAAAGCAGTTCTTTCGAAGCAGATTGCCAGGCTGACAAATCAACTGCAACTGAGACAATTTGTCTTCATGATTGCATATCTAGCTCTCGGAGGCTCAATGTTGGATAATCTATGCGCTTTGTCACCGCGAAACACCTAATGCTTCGCCTATTTTCCTATTGTCGCGTCTGAGCAGTGAATTGACTCCTCAGGTCCGTCCGATCATGGACTGGCTCCTCAGCTGTTCAGTAAAATTTGCATTCAGCGCAGTTAAAAATAGGCTAGAGATTGAATGATAGCAATTTAGCGACGGTGTTTAGCGATTATTGGTCGATGAAAGTGGACGTGTGTAATCTGTTGAGATTTATCCATTTTTTGCTCCTTGAGAGTAAAATGCGCGGAGAATATTTCTATAACAGCAGTTTTCCAATTCCGTAGAAAGATGAATCACGTGCCTCGCGGATCGAATATTTTTCAATAACCGAGTCAATGATATTAAATCCGCAAAGTTGCGGTATTCTACCAGCAAACCGTTACGAATTAAACGTATTTGACGTTTTAGATCTTATGTTCAGAATCCAAGGACTAATTTGGACTTTCCCTAGACTTGAATGGCACATAACGAGGAAGAGGCTAAAAATACAAGTACGCATACGAATAGTTTTTGCAATCAAACGAGAACCAGAACAGGTTTTAGCTATCTTGAACTCAAATATCCGACATAATAGTACATTGTAAGTGAGCATCGCAACTGTGAGTTCGGGACAGTTTATAGACTGCTTGTGAGCCATAGCGAGAGTACAAGTTCTTGTGGCCCAAAACACACATTTACGTGCGAATGAGAAAGTCGTTTTTAATCACGTGAACCACAAAGAAGGGCGAAAATCAGATGAGAATCAGAGGTTTTTCAAGTGATGAGTCAGATATATTTGACTTGTTGACCCAGATATTATTGCCGCAAAAAATTGTGGGTTAACGTGATTTTCCGTGACCTTGGCATCAACTACTATCAGAGTCACCTCATCACTCAATTTCAACTTCAACGTCTCATTTCACTGGAATTATCATCAACAAAACAGGCAAACTCAATGTTTATGTCTGAACTAACTCAAACTTTTCTACTCATTTTCAATTACTGTAACTGACATTTCTTAGAAAATGATTCTCTGACGAAAGTACCGCGTTTTACTCATTATAAGGCATACCTTTCCATATTTTCGAGCTTCGAATTGCGCCTTATTTTCGAGACATGTCTTATATTCTTTGGATCCTCAGCTATGCCAGGATCAACAAGCTCTTTTTAAAAGTGAATCCAAATTTAATAAATAAGAATATTTATACATAAGAGAAATAAAAGTTCTCAGTTGTCAATGGAACATAATTTTCAATAAAAATCTTTGTAAAGGGAAAAAATGTCATTTTATAGCATTCTGCCTTAGATTTCTGTCATACATTTTGAATTTTATAAATGACATGGCTTTTATTCAAGACATGCTTTATGTTTCTCCGAGTCAAGTCTGGGGTGTCTTATATTCAATGCATGTCTTATATTCGACCGTACCTCATAATAGGTAAAACACGGCATTTATACGACGTACGACGCAGTATTACTTTAGGGCATATTAGACGAGCAAAGAATGCATTAACAGAGTTTGTAGATGATTTTCTCCAGAGTAATATATCGCAAATGAGATGAATCGCATCCAATTTGCATCGTCCTATCTGACTATGAGTGAGACTAAAAAGTTCATGTCCATCAGACGCAAACCGAAAAGGGATTGTGAAGAAGAGGGGTAATGTTAGTATCATGTGTGACGAGGACGTTGATACAGCAGGGCTCGCGCGAACGGGGAGAGATAATTGTTAGTGAGAATTACTTGAATCAAAACGAGATTTCCGACGATCATGTACCACTGTTGCTTCGGAGTGTCCATGTGTCCGAGATTCGCCTGCGTGGACAGCCTCGACGCCAGCGTCATCTCCAGGTTGCCTTTCAGCCCAAGGAGCGCAGGTACCAGTATCATCAGCTCTTTCACTTCCGCGAAAACGATCCAATACTGCAACACGATGGGAATCATACAAGTTGGCACAAAAATTGTGGAGCCCCATATACCTCAAAATTGAAAGGAAGTCCTCAGGAAACTCTTTCGAAAAGCAATCAAACTCTTGACGAGCGCACAAAAATTTTTACATTGTTTTTGGGGCGATATTGGACAATTTCTTTGGCTCCCATCTCCTAAAGAAAACATGAAATCTGCAATAGGGCTTTGAAAATTTCTTTCATGTCTCCTCACAAGTTATATTTTAAGATCCTGGAACGCGCTTTGGCCCAAGTGTCTCAGGACGGCTGGAACTCAAAAAATGTCCAATATCGACCGATAAGGCTTCAATACCGCCCACTTCCCTCTATACTTCTGACTTCTTTCTACTTGGTAAACTGATTCAATTTCAAATTCAAAATATTTAGGCACGTGTGACAATGAAATAATTTCCGCCAAATATTTGCAGCTGTCTATTTTTAGTGAGGAGACGGACGTCTTTCCATCAACACTGAAATGTTAATTGTACACAGGAAACTCTTTTTCATCGATACTCGTGGCTCACGAAAGCATGAAATTCATCGTATTAGACACTGTTTGTCATCACGATGTTTACTCGATCGAATTAGTCCGCCCACTCAAAGAAAGAACTGCGGATATGTAAGGTACATATACTCGTGAAAACCTTACACCCTTCAAAGCCTACCCTTGTACAACTGAGTATGCTTGTAGCTGCTGATTCATCTAAAACATATGTTAATCTGATGTTCCTAATAATTTGCATTGATCGAAAATTCCAAGTATGTTCATTGTTCATATATCCGGCTCAAAGGCTTTGTTTTTCAACTCCTTTTAGAACTGCAGGGGAGTCAAAATGTTGGCTCTCGGAAAATGGGTTAGCTCAGCTTGACTTCAGTCGAATTAGACGCACTTCAGGTAGTTGCAAAGGTCTTGGCGTTTTCGGAAACTGAAATTTGGTTTGAAGGTCTTGAAACAAACAAGTACCGTAGGCCGGGGCTTCTCTGGCCCACTCGTACCTTATCCATAACTTTGAATGGCGATGTATCTTTTGTGATGTTACGAAGGTGGCCAAAGTAGACCGGTTCACGGTATCTTGAAAAATATCGAGATAGGTGCCTTAAAAACTCTAGAAGTTCAAGATGGCCTCAACGAGTACAAGTGTCTCAAGCAACAAGTACCTGTACGAGATCGAGGACGAGCCCAGCGCCAACCATACCGAGGCCGGCAATGAGAAAGGGTATGGATATCTGTATGGTGATGGCGAAATACGACTCGAGTGGCTCCTGGCTCTCGTCGTAAAGCTTTGCCTGCTGCTGGGCCAGCAGATCCGGCATCATCTGCTGCCTCTGCTGAGCCGCCACGATCACGGCGTTCAACTGGTGCCCACCACCGGCCTCGCCGACCCCGTCCAGCAGCAGCAGACTCGTCGCGTCCTCGCCGGCCGCCTGGCCAGACTCCCTAGAGTCCCTAGAGTCCCTGGGGTCCCTGGACACTCCCTGAACATTGACCACGTGGTGGAGAGCCGCCGCGGAGCCGGAGCAGCTGGGGCAGACCTGCGTGAGGAGTCCGGCGTTGGCGAGGGCTATGCTGGCCAGGGGCCCGACGTTGCTCTCGCTGCAGGTGCGCGAGCGACGAGCGCCCAGGGGAGTGCCGCCGGCCGCCATCCTGACGATCGCCGGATGTTGGAGCTGCTGCTGATGCTGGCGAGTCATGCTGGAGCTGCGCTCGCGCCACTGGTGAAGCTGATCGCTGGATTTGCTGCTCCAGGCGGAGGGCAGGCTGAGCGTGGCCAAATCCGAAGGCTGGGCTTTCTCCTCCTCCGCCTTCGACGCCTCCAGGTGGCGCTGCTGTTGAAGCACGCGGTGCCGCTCGTGGCGATGATGAGATGCCGGATGCAGCAGAGGCTGCTTACATTGCTCACTGCAACACGAGCAAAAAAGTTATTTTGATATTTGGAATACGGTGGTTCACTCTTGCTTTAAGGAAACGTCGAGTGGTTCAGTGAATTTCTCATTTAGCTGGGGCAAATTTGACTGTGCCTCACTTGCTGAAGGACCGTACCGATATACTGCCAACAGAGACCTTATTCCCGCTTTCGTGCATAACAGCACGGTTCATCACGGTTACGATGGTTCCGTAACTTTCCGCTGTACATAAGCGAGAGTGCGCTATAATCTGCACCGAGAGACGTGTGTGGCGCCCTCTCGCTTATGCACAGCGGCCAGTCAGGGAACTAAGCTCTGGAACCGTTCTTTTTGTTACCGTTCGTAACCGTTCAGTTTGCGTTCACTTATGAGGAGTTCTAGGATGTTGTGACTGTGGTCAATTGGCCACAGAATGGCTAATTATCTCAGAATTGATATCGAGGAGCTGTTTTCCTTAACAACAAAGAGACGTTATTAAAATTCCAAGTGCCGATTTTTTCGTATTTTCAGGTTGCACTTACTGGCCTTGCTTTTGGCAGCAGTATAAAGTATAGGTATTCGAATCGATATGGATTTCGCAAACTGTATCAAGTATGCGACTTCGTCTAATCGTCTATCCTTTTACGGTGAAACCTCTGTAAACGAGACACCTTCAGTCGATAAAAAAAGTTTCTCCGAGTTATGTAGAGGGTGTCTAAAGATAATATTATTAGTCAGACACGATGGGCCAATGGTTTAATCAGTATTTCGATTAAATGATATTGACTCAATCCATCCTCTGAGGATTGGGATTCGTACACAACATTTGGAATTTCATGGAGATTTGTGATAATTATAAAATCCTTGTAATATTATGAGCTATTATCTCGCCTGGATTCATGTAATAAATGTCAAGCTAATAGAGCTGCTTATACCGTGTTCTGATTGAATTGTGTCAATACTCTTCGTCCGCGTCTAGGCTAAGTATAGAGTGTCTTTCTTATAGAGGAAGATAGGAACTTGGACGGTCGCCGAAAACATGCCCGCAATATGGAGGTATCCATCGGAGTTGTATAAATGGAAGGTCTCACTGTACTATCATGGCAGGACGTGTAGAAAATCCATGTCAACTGCCTCGCATTAGAATATATAAAGAGTTGTTGTACGTGCACGATGGTGGGATTGAGAGTCCCGAGGGGTATCAATGGTAAGCATGGGAATCACGGATCACTTATATGGTAAACCCAGAATCAAGAACGTTCTTTGGGTCAGCTTGGCAGCGGCCCTTTATCTTATCAAAAGTGAGGAACCGATCCATCACTGACCAGCGCGTAGAGGGCAAAGAGCTAGAGTGTCTAACTTGAAATTGCTAGAGCTAGTCAGAGGAGAGCCAGTTGATCCAAATATTCTTCTCTGTCCAAATATTGTATCGCAAAGGGCCCACAAATGCGTCTGCGTGAATTGCAAACTCTCTCGAGCTCCTCGTCCATCATTCTTTCTAAAGATTCCGCGATCTTCTTGCAGAATAGATTCGCTCAAAGTCCATCAAAGCGTTCGAACACTATGAATTCAAGAGTTCCAACCTTCATAAGATGCGCAAGTGCAAGGTGACAAAAGACACGGAAAGACTTTCTCCGCGCTCCAGATGAAGAACATGGAAAAAAGTGTACGGTTGAAACTCGAGCAGCAGCTTCAATATTATCCACTCTACCGAATACAACGGTCCGAAACATCGCGAGTTGAATTGATTTAAAATTAAACAGAACAATATTTCGAAAAACTAGCTCCAAGCTGCCCTGCGTATCGGTAGAATGGACCACTGTGTAAAATTTTGAAGCGATCCGCAGAAAACTTTTGGAGGAGCCCCAGCTATATAGTACTATCAGAGTATACTTGCATCATAGTTGGGATTCCTCCAAGAGCTTTGCTCGGATCGTTTCAGAATTTCACACAGTAGTCCATTTTATTACCAATGTGCAGAACAGCTTGGATTTACTTTTTCGAAATATTATTTCGTTTCATTTTAAATCAATTTATAATGAATATCGGTAAGGTAGAGCTTCTTCTTCCTCTTAACGTAGAACTATGGAATAATCGTTCAGATTCACTGGGAAGAAAAGTCATTGATGAAGTGTCAGCCTCGACGACAAGGGTTGGACGAAATTTATCTGCTTCCACCCCAACACCTTGCACGGAAAAAAACTAAGATCTGTTTTCCCACAGCGCTCGAGACTCAATCAAAGATTCCTATTAGGCTCACTAGTAGAGTGCCACTCATGTGGGTCCCATGCGAGGTCCCATGAATCCAGATCCACACGAAACTTTGAGAATTATCTTGCCTTGGTGAGCTATG
>JAPYYZ010004441.1:0-10544 GCA_030522705.1 Eretmocerus eremicus
GAGTGAACTCGGGTTATGGGTTATGGGATAAAAGAGCAGAACTTGGGTTATCGGAGTGTCCGCCATCTTGTGCGCCAGAACCGGCATAGCTCCACTACTTTGCGGATCACAGAATCTGATCAAACTCTGGAAATCTTCTTGTCAAAAATCGAGAAACCTCGAAAGGGTTCCTCCATTCAGTCGGCTTCTCGTCGGGGGATACAGCCAAATACGTTAGCATTGCCCATATGGGCCTATGTTGAAGAGTCGTGTGAGATAGGTATATCAATAATGCAAATGTACTAGGCCACACCTCCGGACGGGAGTCTCATTTGATCAGACCCCTCATGCTTTCTCTGTCTCTGACCAAATCAAAAAGATTCTCAAAGTTCGGTCAAAATCTGTGATCCGCAACCCTGGAGTCCTTCTCGTAAGTCAGCGGTACTGAGAGAAGAGGTATAAATGAGATTGTCATGGAGTAGATTCTACCCTCTCCGGAGGATGGAATGAATCCTGGTAAAATTCTCCTAAGATGACTGACCATGCCAGTACATGGCCTGAGCTCTGGCGCATTGGAACGTTCCTTTGTAGGCCAGGCTTGACGCCTGGAATACCTCACGGATCGAGTGAAAGGTTGTCGATGAATCATATTTGATCGAAAAACGTTGAATTATTTCAGAATCCGTAGTCGAAGATAGGGATTCCGGTTCGGAAAACTGGAGTTGGTCTTCAAAAACGGTCAAGGTCGTGCTCAATGTCAAAGGTCGTATGAACTCAGAGGAACATTCATTAAGATGACCGACCATTCTGATGCATCGCCTGAACTCTGGCGAATCAAAATGCTTCTTGAAGAACGTTTGATTCTCGAATAACACTAGGGGTCTTACAGAAATTTGTCAAAAAATAATATTTGAACGTAAAATGTTGAGCTTTCCTGCAGTCTGAAGTCAGAAATAGGCTTTCCTTTTTAAAAACTGGAGTTAACCTTCAAGAACGGGTGAAGTTGAATTCAAGGTCACAGGCCAGAGGTCGGATGAACCTTCCCCAAGATGACTGATCATTCCTGTGCATCAAGTGATCTTTGGCGTACATAAACATTTTTTGAGGAACTTTTGACCCTTAGAGCGACCCGAGGAGTCATCTGAGAAGCTGTCATAAAATCATATTTGAAGAAATTCCGTAAAATTTCGTGCTCTTCCAGAACCCGGAGTCAAAAATACGGGTTTTTGTCTAGAGAATCAGAGTTGCCTCCCAATGGCCAAGGTCATGCTTGCGGTCGGATCTGAAACCATTTTAGAGCTTCCCCTCGATTCCAAGGGACACGTATCTCGGAATTTTTCCGATATCCGGAGCCATTTCCGAATCTCAAAGGGGGGAACTGACTGCTGGGACATCCGGTATATGTTCAGCACAGTTCGTATGCTTAACGCAAATAAATCTGAAAGTGTGTGTGATTCGTGGGACGTGTACATGGATTACGTTCATCACAGCTTGTATTTGATGAATACTAAAGTCAGGAGCTGGTGAATATTCTTCGTGGCGCAAGTGAGCATTGAATTAGGAGTGGGTCTCCCTCGCCCTTCTCCTCACTCTTGGCGCATGCACTGATGGTGAATGCATGATCTGTTGGGTGTCGGGTGCGGGGTGTTTCGAGATTGTCGACCAAGTTTTGATATCTAATCGCACGGACGAGCTCTGTACATAGATGCACGAGATGACATATTAAGTATTCGCAGTCACTCGCGTCAAAGCCGAGAGAGCAAAGGTGGAGTTCACTTGATCTCGAACTCGCTACGTGACTCGTTCACGGTTCTTAGCGACTAGTCACCGCCCAAAGCGGTGCACTCCGGAGTACCGATGGTGAAATTCTGGGCAGCATCGAGGCGTACTTTTGAAAAGGTCGCGGGGGACTGATACTTGGGCTACTTAAAGACCAGCTTCTATACGCCTGATGGCTCCTCCAAGATTTTGGATGTCGTATGCAATAGAGTAAGGTAGAAAAGCAATGAGAATTCACCAGTGACCTTCTGCACTCCCCTTCCAGCGAGTTTTCCCTGTAACCGGCGATCCTCTCGGCGAATTCTCTTCGTAGCCGAGCTTCTCTGCCTCCCTGTCCCCGGGGTAACTATACCAACGAATTCTCGGTCCCACGGTATCTGCGCGGGGTGCGCGAACAGTCCACCTGAAAAATGAAAAGAACTCCATTCGCGATGCCATCATTGAGCGTGATCCCTCTCTCTATCCATTGTGCTGATGCGGCGTTTGTTAGGCCGCCCAGGTTCACAATAAACGTGTTCATCCGGCCGCCCAGGCTAGTCCCTGATCTACTCTTCAAGCGTGGTTTGCAGGCATGATCTCTCGTGCACGAGTTTACTGCAGTTCCTCGATACTTAAAGTATCTTGCAACGCTCCAATCTCGCGAGTGAAATCTTCTCCCTATTCACTGTGCTGTATAGTTGGGTAACGGTACGTCTCGACTGGATATGCTCTCCAACGTGAGTGAGAGTAGTCCCAAGCCATCTTCGATGGCTCCTTGGTCGTGTAATATAAGTTGCTTGATTCCGATGGTTTTCAATGATTCTATTGGTGTTTATTCTCGGTTCTTAGTGACAAGAATTCTACAACGATGAATCTTTCAGGAGGGGGACGTATCATTAGTGGAGGAGTAGGTTAATGAGGAAGTACACACCTTTTCCTCCATACTCATAAGCTTTATTGAAATGTTATCATGATAATACATCTCATACCTCTATCCACCCTCCAACATCTCCCATTCCTCTCATAGTTTCCAGAATACGTCTATTCCATCATATTTCACATCTCTTAGAACTTCTTATGGGAAGTCCATCCTCATCGGCGCAATTGGCCCCTCTACTCAAAACTGACCCGACATATCCGTTCCAAAGTCGATCCCATCCATCCTGGTGACATCTCCCAATCCTTCCCGTGGTTGCAAATGATAGGTTCTCAGTCACAGCATGCATTCTAAGTGTTTCCGAGTCGGCACGAGGAGGCATTCGGTACTTGAATGCGCGAATATGTGTGGAGTTATAGTATTCCATCGTAGGAACCGGCCGAAGATCGATTCCCAGGATCTTGGCGACCATTCTCAATCCCCTATCTAGAGGCAAATTACAGAAGATGCTACCCATAGAGACGATACCCATAGATGATAGCCATTCCCAATCCTCTCCTTAGTTGCAAATGATAGGTTTTCGTCGACAGAATACATCAAGAGTGTTTTCGAGTCGCAACAAAGACGAAGTTGTTATAGGGATTCACGATCATGAGTGGATTAATAGAAAACCATCAACAGAGCCGGCCCAAAGGCGACCCCCGTAATTTTGGCGGCCATTCCCAACTCCCTTTCTAGGCACAAACTCTACGAGTTTCTCGCCGAAAATTGGCTAGATCATTCTGGTGGTGGCACAAGGACGAATTTCTGTCGAAAACCCCTTACCGCTCATCGATTTGCAGCAGACATATGAGATAATCTCATCCGACATCAACCTCCCAGCGTCCCTGGCGGCTGTTTTCGCGCCTTTCTCTGGCCACAAATGATGGACCATAATGTCTGGAATATTTTCCGAGTGATTTTGAGTCTGCACGAGATCGTTTCATGCTTTTAATCGATATCCATCGGCATCGTCTCATTCTCCACACGAGACTAGATCGCAACACCCTTCATGAAAGCAATCCTGGCGACCATTTGCAGTGGTCTCCGGGGTCGCAATCGATAGGTCTTTGATGTCAGCATGCATTCACGGTGTTCTCGAGATGGCACACGGACGATTTCGTCGGTCGGATTCGTGATTTGTGGTGAGTTCGTGATTTCGATCAGGAATGAGAGATACTCGATGGCATGAGGTATAATAATCGATTTCAAGGTTGCACAAGCACGGATTCATAACTCGAATCGTTGAATAGCGTTCGATTCCTAGTTTTTCCTGAAATGATCTGGACGAAAATCGACCCTCCACATCCTCGGCGGCTACCCTCGACCCTTCACCTGATCACAAATGATAGATATCATCATCCAAAGGGCATCGAAATCATTCGTATGATGGCTCAAGTCTCTCAAGACGAGCCTCTACTACTCAGTCTGTGTGATGGCCCTCTGATTTTGCTCAAATTTGGCTCATAGCTATACTTCGACCATAAAAAATTGCTCTAATCACAATTTCCGTAGGTCCATCGCGTAGAACTAAAAAAGACGAAGAGAATCCATTTCCAATCATACCGATAGCTCAACTACTCGCGCGGCGACGATTTTTGCCAAAAATAACTGTTTTTGCCCCACTATGCGACGGGCCGTCCGGACCTGATAATCATAAAAAATTGAGTGATACTCTCGGTCTACTATTTTTCTATGGTGTCTTTTATTGGAGAGTTTTAGGAGTACTCAGGTCATGTAAGAGCTCTCATTCACCGACAATCATCGTAAATTGATTCAAAATGAAACAAAATAAAACTTCGAAGAAGTAGCTCTCTACCAAAAAGCGCATTGGCGAAATGGACCACTGTATGAAATAAGGACGTGATCCGCGGAAAGCTCATGGAGTAATCTTGTTCATGGTGCTAATTCAATATATTTGCACCATAATTCAGATTCTTCCAAGAGCTTTCTACGGATCACTCCAAAATTCTACACAGTGGTGCATTCTGCCAATACGCACTCTGTCACAGAGATACTTTTTCGAGTTATTGTTTTGTTTTATTCCAAATACATCAATGATGAATGTCGGTAAGGTCGAACTCCAACTTCCTCTTCACAATTATTTTGGGAGTGAAAACCAATCTCTTGTTAGCCCCATGCATTCATGGGGGCCCAGAATGTCCGTATCGTGACATATCTTTAGCTCAACCCTCGCACTCCACATGCATAATACTGCAATAAAATGTTGAACAATCGATTTCTGCGGTATGGCATTCCAATATCGAGCTATGATATATGATATTAACCTTGGGAATGAGTATCTAGACTTTTTCCTGGGCGTGTGGTTGTGGTCGAGATCTTGTCCCTGAGTTTCGCTGAATTCCCGAGACACTCACTGAATCACCGCTCAATTATTTCTCGAGGCCCAGAACATATAACTATTCAGAAGAATTCGAATTTGGATTCCTATCCTGATCCTGTTTGTAAGGAGAATACGTTGATAAGAAGCGTCCGTATCGTGGCTCAATAGTTAATGAGCTTGTTTGACCATGGTACTCAGCCAAGAAAATTAGTATATCGCGTACCGCTGCGCGTATACTCATTTCCTTTCCGCGCCCTGAGACTGAAAATATAGCATACGCGCAGCGGTGTGTGATATACTGTTTCTGAGCATAGAACAATGAGAAGGAGTCTTGTATTCAGGAAACTCGATTGATCATCACTAGACATTTTGAGACTACTTTGAAGCGTGAAATATCCGTGTCGTGGCTGTACGTATCGTGGCAAAGTCTGGCGTGGTTTTGAAGTTTTCTCGTTCTGGGCCGAATCTATAGTACTCGAACCAATGGAAATGTCGTCAAAATGACTGGAATCATGGAGACAGGTTATCATAGCATCCGGTGGCTCCTCCAAAAAATGAATTATTAGCCGATTCCTTTTCCTTCGACGTTTTTTGGATCAAAATTGTGCACTCCTTACGGAATCGACCACTTCTAGAATCCGAGGAATTTTGATTTGAGGGAAAACACCGAGAAATTTGAATCCCAGGTGGAAACCTGAGCCGAAAAATCAAAGGAAAGAGCACCTTTCCTCTTCAAACTGCCAGAACTTGGCAATTAGCTTCCAAATTCGACGTATCCTAGCTCATTTTGAATTTTCTTCCATTATCTTCTGGAGGTAACGATGAACATTGGGATATCCTCAGTCTCCATCAAATTACCAAGCAATTAGTTCAGACACTGTATTTTGATATTTTCCCAAGAAACAGCCCTTTACCAGAAAACGGTATCAGGTGACAGTGAACGATCGAGGAAGCGGTCCCGAAAATTCGGTGCTGTATCTAGTACTATAATCAATTGAGAAAAATTATAGGGGGCTATTCGAAGCAATCAAATCGTTGGACGAGAAAGTTTCCATGTACACAATCTTGATGATTTTTTCTCATTCATTCAAACTGTGCTTGATCCCCATAGGGGCGATTATATTCTCTCCCAGTGCACTAAATTATTGTTGTAGAAGTTGAAAAAGAGAATAGAACCAAATAGGACACTTTACGATCTTATTTTTTTCTCCATTCCGATATGAATCCCTTTTTTCCAAATGGACCATAGTATGGACCCGGTAGCCAAAATAGTCTGGGTCTACTGATTTCATAAGCCCTTCTATCGGAAAGAATGTTTTGTCCCTCAATCAATCTTTCCGCAGTTCTTTGTTTACTCGCATGGCTAATTTGCATTCAAGATTGAATTTGATGTTGGTTGTCATGGGCAAGGTCATGGAAAGAACAAAATATTCTACCAATCGTTCCTCGTAACGTCATCAACATTCCAGCGGCTGATTTTCGACTCAAAGTCCTCTCTGGATCTGGTCCTTCGCTTATTGCATCAGCCTCAGAACAGTTTTAGAACCGCATATTATAATCGAAGGAAATTGCCGCATAGGGATTGAGATGGTATCAAAAGCCGGTCCGCGTAAAATCAAACTCGCGCGAAAGAATTTGTGAACAGGGACACCTGTAGATGATTACGTAACAAATTCGAAGAGAACAATCTCCGTCGTCTATCCTGGGAGAGTGCCATCCTCGCAAAGTTCATCGACTTTCTTCTTCAGACCAGACAACGGAAAAATAGTGTTCGACACTTGGGTGGTTGGTTTCCGCATTGTTGTAGTCATTCCAACCCTCGCCTGCGGCTCGGGCTGAAAATGTCACTCGGTCTGCGGACCACGCCCATGTATCGAGAACTACTTTTCCCGCACGAGTTGCTGAGCGAGTGCGTGGATGTTACTTGTCGCGAGTGAGCAACGTGTGCAGGAACTTTTCGAACCTGTTGCGTAACGTATTTCTTGCAACTGTGCGCAAAGTTGTAATTGAATGGACTAGTGTCTATGCAAAACGACTCGGAGAACAAAAGCGGGCAGAAGGAAAACGGGTTCGGACGGATCCTAAAACGTCGTATTCCAGAAGTGTGTTGTGGAAGAGAATTTATATCGAGATTTATATACAACATTCGTGGTAGAACTTACATTCACGCATATGCACTTCACAAGTACGCAAATGAAGAAAATTGTGCGAGAAGTCTTTTCCGCGTCCTTGTTTGCATTGTGAGTAATGAAGAGGAGATACATTCTTCTTACAATTTGCACACAGAGTTGCAAAAATACGAAGAGCCATTCATTCCTAGCGAGCAAACGCAGAAACTGTTCGGGATCGGTCCAGGTCAATTACTGCCTGCCTCACTCTCTGAATTCCCCCAATCGATGAAAACTGTGTTCGCGCATCGTCGTTCGATCAATTGAAATGCGAATCATATCCACGCTTTTCACACGATGCTCTTGGAGTGCGTTGAAATTTTGCAAAATAGACGTAAAAATCTGAGAACAGGATCCTTCTCCTCGCATTTTTCATTCTCACTGGAGAATCAATTTCCATCAAAATTGAATTTGCTTCGACATCGGAATGGAAATCATATAGCAGAATTTTGAAATTTCCTATTGGTTCACATGTGATTGGACCCGTTCTGACTTATATGGGCTTCTCGCGTCTCTAAATCTGCCTTGATTTGGAATTCTCGATTGTTAATTAGCTCATTTTGATGCATGCTACAAGAGCTTGAAACCGAGTCAAAACGCGTTGAATTTTGATGTGGGAGAGCATTCAATTCCGATGGAATAGAGATCTCGTTTTTTGAAAATGCAAAGCTATCAGTTTCAACAACAAATTGAATCTCTTTGGGAACCTGATTCCAGAAAATCGGGATGTTTCTTCACGTTTTTGAGCTCATTTTGAAGTTTCTTACAGGGACTTCAAAATGAGCTAAAGTACGCGGAGAAATATGGAGATGCGCCAGGGTTGGGAGCCCAAGAAGGCCCAATTTGTCAGAACGAGCAAATCTGCTCAACAATAATACATCTGTCTCATGAAAATAGAACAAATCAGCTCTCTCTCATTTCAATCCAATAAGCCCTAGCTCGTTCCACACCTCTTGACATAAGCTTGAAGATGTGCTGAGACGCATGAGGGAATATTGAAATGCAACATTATTAAAAGCTCGAGAAGCCGTAATCTGCTAATCGGGGAAATTTTTTATTCTCGAAATATCCAATCTTCATCTCATGAAAATGGAATGAATCAGCTCCGATTCATTGAAGCTCGACGTTTCTCGTTTTATCTCAGAGCTCTCAAAATGAGTCACGTTACGTAGGGAAACTTTCAAGTCAGTCGGAGTTGGGATCTCGAGGAGCGTCAATTTATTCTAACGAGGGACTTAGTATTCTCAAAAGATGAGATCTTCATCTCGTCAAGATACAATAGCGTAGCCCCTTCACATCGAAATTCAACTTGCTTTGTCTAGTTTCATAGCTTTTGTGATAAGCTTTACATTGAGCGAGGATACATTCGAAAATGATGAATTGGCGAAGTTGGATACACGAGAAGCCCAGATAATTCATGACGGGAACAACTACACGCAAATCAAACGAAAATTTCCGAACGTCGCTATGGAGCTTCCATTTCAATGTCGGAGCAGATTCGATCTTGACGAAAATTGGTATTTTGGTGGGAAAATGCCGGGAAGAAGATCTCGTGGTCAGATTTTTGAGTCGCAAACCGTGTTCACGGGGAATCAGTCGAAGCGCGGAGAATATGGTACTAACCCCAAAATTTTCGTTGCCGTAATTTATAGTAGAATATTTCTCCACTGCACGATTTTTGAATAATTCCTCTTTGTTTGCCGGACACATAGGCAATCAAAAAGTCAGATTGAACCTAAATCGTTACGGTGCGCCTCATTATCTTAGAGTTGTTCCCAGAAACACGCGCCCTACTGTAGATCTTCACACATATTCCGGGGTGTATTTCTCGATCGCACGATTTCTGTCAAGCGACTCTTCGTTCGTCGGATGCGATCTTGAATCACAAAACGAATCGGTTTCAAATCATTGCTGCGCCTGTATTGGTTCTCAAGTTATTAGTGAGGAATAATGCTCAGCCTCGCACCCTTTCACAAGTATTGAAAATTATATTGTGTTTACACGATTGATTGCGGAAAATTCGCTGCTGGACGGATGCGCTTTTGCCTCAGAAATCGATCACTTGGGGGTATGCGTAGAGTGGCGCAAAATCGCGGAAACTCCCGATTGACCAGTTCTAGATCTTGCCACTAGGCGGCGTATGCCCCAGCGTATTAATACCTCATGAAGTTGATTACGCTCGGGAGATAAACCTCGGCACCAGACGCCGACTGTTTCTAAATATCTTTTGATACATTATTGTGGAACTTTCGTCCGGAGGTCCACATCTCGGGAGAGTTCATCGTTTGGTAACGATTCTTCCACTCTTTTCGATCGTTCGACGGGGGTTCGGACGAGTGAGGACTGGCACAATTAGAAAGTTCAATCAAATATCTTATCCAAGGGATATCCCCAACAGAATTTGTAATCATATTTCTGCAGAGTTGTAGGCATCCAATCCTGCAGGAGATTGTGCAGTTGCCAATCGTGCGAAGTTGGATGAATGTCCAAATTGATTGCAGATTATAGAACAGAGTTCTCTGTAGGGTTGTAAACATACAGTCTTACAGGAGACCTGTAGGCAATCATGCATAATCTCATGTACATGACCCTGCAGACAATTCTGCAGAACTTCTCAATGAGGTTATACACATCAATTTTGACACCCTTTTGACTTTTCGGGTCAGACTTGGAAATTAGAGGTGCACCTCCGCTTGATTCTGTTTCTTCTCCTCTTAGGAACTGAATAACCCTATACCCCTTCAGATTACTCTTCAGAATGGAGAGGATTCTAACGATGTTGTATAGTATTGTCATATTCGTCATGGTGAATTGAACAATTATCGAGTTAGGTATCATAATGGTAGAACAGGAATGTACAGGTTTGCTGCACAATCCGGATGCGACCTGAACCACAGAGAACAATATAATGTTCCAGTTATTCTGCACAACGTTGCGAGATATGATGCGCACTCCCTTATACGAAGCATAGCATGAGTTGTACCCGGTGAGTTTAGAGTCATACCACAAAATATGGAGGACTATATATCTTTCATGAAGTTTATAGCGGGTTGTAGGATGAGGCTCTCTCTCTCATAGATTCTATGAAATTTTTGAATTCTAGTTTGAATAAGTTAGGATCGTCCTTTCCAAACGAGGATAAGAATATTTTGCGTGAAAATTTTCGAATGGAAATAAGTGATATATCTCGTCGAAAGAGAACACAGGACCACAAATCATTTTCGGGCTGGACAATTGAACCAGACCAGGTGTACTACAAGGATTTTGGGTCGCTGAATCTAAATCCGTTGGAATTTCTGGTCCATCACGTCAGGATTCTCCGGAAACTTGAAATCAAGGCCCAAAAAAGCAGAGGGGTTGTCAATGAAGTGTATTAACA
>JAPYYZ010004442.1:0-10543 GCA_030522705.1 Eretmocerus eremicus
AGACTAAACCCTCTGGGATATCTTCATTTCTCATCAAAACAAGATGATTCGCAGAGTTTGGGCCAAATCCGTGATCCGCAAGGTTGATACTCCCCTTGTCAGTCTAAGAGATTAATTTTCTAAACAGTAGAATATTAATGATGATATTCATCTGTTATCTCTTCAGGACTCATTCATCTAATTCAAAAAATAATAATTATAAAAATCACTATTTCTGAACTGATGTTCAAGTAAATATCTCTATCAATCATTTGATTAGTTAAAAAGTTATACGTTACTACATTCTTTGCAGACCAAAGGGTATGTGCCGAGTTCCTAGAGCATATGAAAGATCGTTCCGGTGGAAGTTGTCGCAGTTCCGTTTCTTATGTCAAA
Organism: Eretmocerus eremicus; assembly: GCA_030522705.1. Taxonomy (NCBI): domain Eukaryota; kingdom Metazoa; phylum Arthropoda; class Insecta; order Hymenoptera; family Aphelinidae; genus Eretmocerus; species Eretmocerus eremicus. The sequence goes on from JAPYYZ010004442.1 coordinate 376, forward strand.
CGAATGCCTTCCCCAATCATATAAAGATTAGTGTCACAAGACAAACATTATTTGAGGATTCTTATCACCAAATAATGAATGCTGAAGCTTTTGCCTTGAGACGCAGGTTGTACATAATTTTCAAAGGTGAAGAAGGTCTAGACTATGGTGGTGTCTCACGGTAAGGAAAGCCTCGATAATCATCTTCCTTGGAATTATTATTAAATTTGAAGCGTGCTGATCATTTGTTTCCAGAGAATGGTTCTTTTTATTGAGCCACGAAGTTCTAAATCCCATGTATTGCCTTTTTGAATATGCTAACAAAAGCAACTACAGTTTGCAAATAAATCCAGCTTCTTACGTGAATCCCGATCACTTGAACTACTTCAAGTTCATTGGAAGGTTCATAGCAATGGTATGATCGACAATAATTTCATACAATAGTCTTTTTTCCTATCATTTCTATTGATTACGTACAAATAACAATTTCTAAACTGCTTTCAGGCTCTGTACCACGGAAGATTTATCTACAGTGGATTCACAATGCCATTTTATAAACGCATGTTGAATAAAAAATTGATTATGAAGGACATAGAGTCTATTGACCCAGAGTTCTATAAATCATTAGTTTGGATAAAGGAAAATAATATTGATGAGTGTGGTCTAGAACTGTATTACAGTGTTGATTTTGAAATTCTTGGTCAAGTGATTCATCATGAATTGAAAGAGGGAGGAGATAAGATTAAGGTTGTGGAAGAGAACAAAGAAGAATACATGAGGTGCGTTTTTCAATGATGATAATTCTTCTGCTTTGTGGATCTAGAAGTTGTTTCCCCATTTATTGCATGATTCCAATTCGTGTACAGGCTAATGACAGAATGGCGAATGACGAGGGGTATCGAAGAGCAAACCAAAGCATTTTTAGAGGGATTTAATTCTGTAGTACCTCTCGAGTGGTTGAAATACTTTGATGAACGGGAGCTTGAGCTGATGTTGTGCGGTATGCAAGAGATTGATGTAGATGATTGGCAGAGGAATACCATTTACAGGCATTACACGCGCAACAGCAAACAAGTTTTGTGGTTCTGGCAGGTATGATCAATTTTATTTCCTTTTTCTATCGAAGAAATAGATCGGATTGATTTCAAAAAATTTTCAATCCAAATTACAGTTTGTCCGAGCTGCAGATAATGAAAAACGAGCCAGGCTATTGCAGTTTGTCACCGGCACATGTCGAGTTCCGGTTGGCGGTTTTGCAGAATTAATGGGTAAGTTCATTTGCTATTTAAAAAATATTCTCAACACATGGAAGAATATCTTTTTTGTATCAATTGATTTCTTATCTGTATCATGTCCCGTTATTACGCATCAAATGGAATGTTACCGGGTTGGATCCTTTATCAGACTTTGAGCTCCATAGGCTCTTTTCAAGCCTGACCAAAGTAAAAAAGTCTGCGTGTCGCGTATAGCTCATACATTTCTGAATGGTTGTGCAACTTTTGCATCAACTTTGTTACTTGGTTTTGTTCATTATCTAAAACTGTCGAATCTTTACATCATGGTACACCTATTTTTGATGCCATAGTCGGAAAAGCATTTTTCTAAATAGTACATCATGCGCCATCGTGCATCAGTGTGGGATTCGGGTGTTTTGGGGTTCGGGCATCAATTCTTCTCGATTTGGCCAAAGAAACAAAATAATGTACGCTCTGGGGTTGTACGGCCATTTCGAGTCCGGAGGAACTTCACTTAGCTCAGTCTCAGGGCTCAAAATGAGCGTACCTATCTGCTTTAGATTGAAATGGACTACTCGATTTTTCGTATTTTTGATTCGATGGAAATAAGAAATCAAAGTCATGAATAGCAAATTTATAATCCAACCTGAGGCTTTTATTTAACTCAAGTCAAATCTCAAAAATTCCTTAATTTCCCAAAGCGCTTTATCTGAAAGAAAAAACATTTCTATGCCTCTTATAGGAAGCAACGGGCCACAGCGATTCTGCATCGAAAAAGTTGGAAAAGACACTTGGTTACCCAGGTCACACACTTGTTTTAATAGGCTAGATCTGCCTCCATATAAAAGTTATGACCAGATGGTTGAAAAGCTCAATTATGCAATTGAGGAGACTGAAGGTTTTGGCCAAGAGTAAACATCTATTTTCAAAATAGAGCTCCTTCATGGAATTCTGTGCTTCTTTGAAGAATATTGTTTTGCAGCTTCAGTGTGCTGCAGTAAATTGGAATTGGCATTAAAATTTTATCCAAAACTTCAATTTCAGCACCATCTAGTGATGATGTTTTGGCATTGCCCTTCAATACTCGTAACTCTGATGGATTATTATTTTGTTCATTACTGACCGTAAAATTGAGCGTGTATAAATATGTTTATCTTGGCATTGATGCAAAAGATTTTTACACTCACCATGAAACAGAAGACCACTTATTAGTGGAGTGAATTTAAGTTTTAGAGGGCTGTGGAATTCGATGTAATATATGAAGGGACTAATCAAGAAAGCTGGGAGAAATTAAGGCAAGATTTCAATACGCAATGAGTATGTTCACATGTAGGACATTGTGTTGTGAATCACCTGTATTTTTATTGCATTCAATGGACTTCTCCCCAAACAACTTCTTTGCAAGTCATGGTCATACATTCCAAATTTTGCACTTTAGGGTTTTAAATTAGAATCGGAAGAATTGAATAAAAAAAATGTTTATTGTCATAATCGCTGACTTGCAAAAAAATCTATGAAATGGAAGCTATTTCATTATCTTTTATGTATAGTGTGAGTCACTTGCAAAATACTCGTCTCGGAGATGTAGATCACAGCGGATCGGAGATTGATGTCTTGACTCGAGGATCAATCAGAGAATCCAATTTTGATTACATGAAGTAATCTTAAGTTATTGATACAATGATGAAGATTGAGAAGTGTTGCTGTTCATCTATTTTGAGACAAATAATTATCTGTCGAGTTGTGATTTGGGGTAATTCTTTTAAAAAAGAATTACCATCACCGGAAGTCGTCATCAATATTATTTTTGGAAGTGATAATGAAGTTATCAGCGTTACGGATAATCAGAAAGTACATACTCTACAAATAGCCACGTCGAACATTTGTAGAAAGCAGCGATCTTTGTATCAGAATCTGATACCTAGCAACTCGAATTTTCACCGTTATCTGTTATGATAGTATTCGATTTGAATCGTTCAGTCATCGTTATTGCTAATTAAACTTGAGTCTTTGGTGTCAATTATTTTTCTTCTACACTTTTTATAAAACATCTGAGAAAGAAGTATAGACGAATGTCACGCATTTGATGGAATAATAATTTTTGATACTTGAAGGGAAAAATGTTTGCTGATTGAGTGGTTGCTCTAAACTCGATCTAACAGTGAGAGTCTAGATTATCACAAGAAATCAGTGTATCCTGCCAAGTATCAAGGGCTATTTTTTGATCGACTGCGATTTAGAAAAAGACAAGAATCCGTTTGAAATAGTAAATTTCGATACAAGGTCGGAGAAGCTGGTTTCCGTATTCCAAGTTATTGTTTTGGGCTCGAGGCGAGGGCAAGAGCCTAATTCAAGAGAAAGCGATAATTAGCCCGTTCGACTATTGAACGCTGTTTTCCCATCGACTGTGAGGGAATAAAGATCGAAAAACTGTGAAAGTGGCTCTTTCCGCACAGTTGATCAAAGGAGACTTTACGCATAGACGATCACGAATAATTCTGTTTTGTTGTTTTGAAAGTTTTTTATGCATTGAATATACGTTAGTTATGAAAATATCTGAATGTTGGAGTTTTATATAATTTTTAAGTATGTATCATCATTCAAAACCGATCATAATCATTGTATAGCTGTATAAAACCAAGATGAAATGTAAAGTCCTGGGCAATTTTAGAGTGAGACATTTGTAGCTTTTTGGCCTAAACGAACTTTTATCATATCCTTGAATATCATAGAGAGAAAAGTGTTGTATATTTTGAACAGAAATTGCAGGAGTTCTTTGTTGAAAATGGACTCACAATCAGTCACTATTGTTTCTTCTAATCCATTTCATGGGCAAGGAATACGTCGAAAATCCATCATGTCCTTCATTACCTCAAATTTTTATATTGTATAATCCTAAGAAGGATGTGATACGAATTTTCTCTATCTACCTGGGATTTAGATCAGAGTTGATTTTAATTTGAACCACATCAAGAGCGAAGCTGATGATTCAGTTCTCTCTGGACAAATGTACATATATGGTATTCAATCATGCTTAAGATGTTAAATGATGATTAATAACATGATTGTCAAGTGTTAATTGCCGAGTATTTTCAGGGACAAAATAGTGGGGTGGAGTAATTAATCGAGTAGTTTTATTCCAACAATACACGAGCCTGAATTGATGATTTGCTCTTTGCCATCCTTGAGGATCAATGCCATCCGTTTTGTAATGTAAAATCAAAGTCATTGAAGATTATTTTGAATGAAAAAATTGACTAGCATGGGATCCATTTACATACGTGAGACATGACAACTTCCCCTCCCTGGATTATTGCTTAATGTGCATTATTATGGGAGGAAGAGCTAAGAAGAGTATGAATCATCGTTTTCGACAATGGAAAGACACATATGTAATGATGAATTTGATTGTGGATATTTTATGCTGTGATGGTGAAAGGAATGATCTCAATTTAAGATTGGGTTGTTGAGATGCAAAGGAAGTAGTGAACATAATTCGATTAATTCATCTTAGCAATAGAGCTCTGAATTTGCAATGCAACCATAGTTGTATGTGATGAGTTTTTATGAATTATGGGATTCAAGTTTTTTTTCTCGTCACGTGTTAGTTCACTAGCCTTTTTTTAAAAAAAAATTAATGCTACTCATGGATATTGTATTGATTGGTCAGAGTATTGCAACAATTGTCGATTTCCTGCTGTTCAATTTGAGCTGCAAGTATGTTTATTCAATGTAAGCCCTGGTTTACATTCATAGAAGTTCTTTGAGTTTGGAGAAGTCAAGTAGATGACTACAATTTCTTAGCATGTTATTAAACACGTACTAAATGGATCTCATCAAGCTCACCATCAATCTAGCTTCAATTTTCCTGATTTTTTTCAAATTGAGTAACAGCCAAGATTGTCACGGATACACTTATAAGTATAATAAACTTGTAAATATATTGCATGTACATATTGAAATAAAACATTGACAAATAATAAAGAGCTACAACAGCATAATTATTTCAATCACACGATTCTTTCAACAATAATATTTATTCAAACTTATGTTCATAGTACTCATATCACTCCTCAACAACATTAAAATAATAACTGCCCATTCATGTTACAATTTTGGATGAGGTCCAAAAAATTTTGACCAGGAGAAACCATTTAAATCGTTATCTGTGGAAGGGACCTGAATTTTCGTCCACCTGTCATCAAATCCCTTGAATTCACCTGTAATCATTCAAAAAAATGTATCTCTCAAATAAGTATACACAATTCTGAGACGAATTGTGAAGATAAAAAAGGACCTATTGATATCTAAAAATTGATCGATCATACTAACTTTCATCCATATTAACAATATCTTCAGTCTTCACTTCTGAACCATCCTTGTCTCTTTTTGTAATTATTGTATGCTTTTTATCTCCAATTTGTCTAGTTACTCTGATCTCTTCATTGCCGTCGCTGTCTCTAACTGTACGACGCTCCTCCATACTTCCGTCTGGCCTCCTAACAATTTGTGTTGAAACTGAACTTCCAAAGGAGCGGAATGAGAAATTCGGCGTGTAGCTTTCCAGTGTTTTTGATGGCGGAGCTCCCCAAATTTTTGCCAGTTCTTCAGATTTAAGTCTGATGAATAAGAGAGATTTGCAATATAGAAGCTTGCCAGGTACGATCAATTACTATAATGAAACAAATTAAATTGAAGGAGATGCACAAAGATTCAAGTCCTTACTTTCCATCAATATCTAAATCCAACTTTTCTTTATGTGGATCAGGCATTTGGTAGGCAGGCTTCAGAACTTCATCACATGCGTTGCCACTGGAATTTCGATCAAATGATGGCAGGGCACTTGAGAAATCCTTCACTGAAATGAGAGAATTGATAAATGGATTTGAATTAAGATTGATCCGAGAGTTTTGACAAGATCAATCAGAGGAATTTACCACCAGATTCATGGGATGGTTTCAGCACTTCATCACGTGGTCCTTGTTCAATTGACCTTCTGTCAGGCAGGGGTAAGGGACTTACAAAGTCATCATCTAAGTGTCAAAAAGTTGAAAGTAACTCAGATAATTACAAAGGTAAAATTTGAAGCACTTGTAAGTATGATGAGGTGTTTCTAAATGATCGCAAACTCACTTCCAAAGGGAATGATTCTCCCATTACTGCCAAATCTATTTCCAAACCCATCGAAACTACCTAAGAAGTTATTTAGCATCTCATCCATTTGGTTTTCAAAAAATCGAGTGATTTCAAAGGGGTCACTGAATATCCTGAAATGGTTTCTGTACCTAGGATGGCGCCCACTACATTCATAAGAAATCATTTCATAAAATGTACAAGTGATTGAAGGTATCAAGAGATCATTAGTGATTATCGCAATGGATCAATACCTGAAGTCACTGACATCATCATCGTCTTCATCATTTTGCCAAATGGGATTCCGAAAACTGTCAGAATATCGAGGGTCTTCATCAAACCTAAGGACAAAAAGTCTTTCTCAACAAAAGAATGGAAAAGCCTAAAAATCTTATGAAGCTGAAAAATAAATCAACAAAGAGGCGCTGACGGAACAGGAGATCAATCTGGAAACTTCCATAGGCGCAAAAGCTTGAAAAAAGTTTCTTCATTACCTCTGTTGTGGCGGTTCGTTCGCTGATCCAAGACCCAAGAATTTACGGAAAAAGTCAAACAGTGGCATCTTTACAATTGTGTAGTTTATTCGTTGAATGTCATATAATTGGGAATTGCATCACACGCGGTAACTACCTCCGCACCGTCGGCGACACAAACAAGAACTGCGCCACGGCCGCCACGGGCGAAACGACACGGGCAAATTGAAATTGTTTGGCTGTCTGCTAGGCCAAAGAAGACAACACGTCAGTGTGCAGTTCAACGCCAACTAAATGCGATTATGCGAGTTTGGCAGATGTTCAGGACCTGGTGAATCTGTCATTGCTTTTATGACAGCCTAATATCCCGTCTGCCATCTGTCATGCGTACAGCTATTTCTATTTCAAATACTTTATCACCATTTTATGACCAGAGAGGGTGATGAATCGTCACAGAGCTGGAATACACGTCAGTCTTTTGCGATGATGAGTTCCATGTTTTTGAGCATTTTTCACAAGTATCTTCATGGATTGCTCATACCTGTGATTTAAAAAGAAATGACTGGGAAAATTAGTGAACATATTATGCTGAAGAAGAGTGAAAAACTAGAATCTTAAGCGGGAGGGTTATGTTGTTTTCTGATTCAACATCTCTATTATGACTGTGTTCCCTCAAAAGGTATGCATTGTTTGTTTCTTTCATCTTGCATGATGCATGAAAACAAATGAACTTGCTTGGTTTTTCGTCAAGATCCTATGATTTACAGACAATTTCATTTTCAATGTCCAGCTGCACCTGTGCAAAGATACATAATAATTCATAAACAGAATATTATTCTCTAGACAAAATATTATCTCACTCTTCCTTCCTCAGATTTCTGTGAAGTAGCTCATCCATAGTGTGTAATGCAGAAATGAATGGGATCACAGGACAATTCCGGAAAACATCATGGGATCCGATGCTCATAACGTCCCAGATTGTAGCAGTTCAATGTATCCTATACTTTATATTAGGTCTGTGGATCACAGTGATTGCTACAATGTTAGGTACCACCAAATCTTTGGATTACGCCTTTCAGTACAAGGAAATTCATGTTCGTGATTTTGGTGGCTACCTAGTCATTATGGTTTTCATAATGAATTCAGTGGTTGGTGCAATAGCCTTGTGGTATTTAGTCCAGAGGACAAAACAGTGCATGGACTTTGCTTGTACAGCTCACCTAATACATCTCATTTGTTGTTGGATTTATAATGGCAGCTTTCCCTCAACATTCAGCTGGTGGTGCCTCAATATTGTGACCACAAGTGTAATGTGCATTTGTGGTGAATTTTTGTGTATGAAGACTGAACTGAAAGCAATACCTCTAGGTATGAATAGCCAAAAGACCGCATTATAAAATCATATAGTTTAACACCATTTCTCTCACTCTAAATCAATTACTTTGCAAGTAATTTACTATGAATTCAAGGTGAACTGTACATTCTACTACCACATGAAATTTATTCAAGATTGTTAACCTCTACTTTTCTAATAAATGATATATTCTTCTAAAAAATCTTCACTACACAGTATGGAATTTGATTGCATTTCTTCATTTCTACCTTGTTGTAACCAGCTATGGTAACAAAAAAAATTACACATTATTATCTAGCAATCATAAAGGATAGTTGTTCTAACTAGTTTATTTTATCATTTTCTTCAATTACACTAAATAATCTCCCTATTTCAAGTAACTCGATTATAAATACAATTCAAATTAATCTTCAACAAACTAATGACTTTGCTCTCAGTGATGATGATCTTCTTTATAGAATCTTAATCCACAGTATCCACAAACATGATTCCCAGGCTTGTCCTGTAAGAAAGTTCAATAAAAAATCGATAAAGAAGTTTTTGTAATAACACACCATCACATGTAGCAATGTGAATCTAAATGTGAAATCAAGAGATACTTCTGGGTTGTTGAAATAAAGAATGATTAATAACCACGTTAAGTGAAGGGATAAGTATCTTTGAAAAATAGCAAGTGAGGGAAACCAGGCAACACAACAAAAATTTGTCTGAAGTAGGGAGCTGTAATAAAACTTTCATTGTCAATGCAATACTATTGTATTGCATTTGTACACAAAAGTAACTTGAACAATGATAATGCATTATAGTTGAATGGAGAAGAGCAACTTATGTATCATTCGATCTCAAAAGGAGTTTAGTCCAAGAAACTCACCAAGTTAATGTAAACTTTGGGATGTCCCAAAGGTCCACCTCCTCCATCACAAGACACAATTCTGTTCTTCTTTGGTTCGGGTGGTACTTCCGCAATCAGGTTGATGGACCAATTAGGATTAACTTCTTTAGGTCTACTGACAAATCGTGCTAGTCTGCGATCATCAGGCTCAAAAATCTGTAGGAGAAGTCAATCAATCAGAGGAATAACGAAGCAACGGATTAGCATCATGATTAGATATTTATTCAACGACCATCACCATTTCAGGAGATGGTTGTTTTTGGACAAGGAAAATCTTGGTGAACAGAGGAGTTATTTTTTGAGATGGAAAAATTTCAGTTTCGCTGACGTAACCTCCAATCGTTCTGGAAAGAGATAATTTTGAATATATGTACCTGGCCCGTGTGGGTCACTTTATCTTTGGGTTCCCAAGAGGCATAACATCTGGAGAAAGAGGTAAGGGATGGAGAAAAAGATCTGCATTGATTCAAATCACAAGAATTTTTTAGCAAACGGGCGACAGTTTTGCTCGCCATGTTTGGTTTGCTCTCTACTTATTTACCGACTGAAGAATCGTCTGCTTATCTTCTGCTTCTGGGTAGTGCTTCTGGGATGAAAAGTCGGCTGGAAAAACTGCGGTAAGCCGCGACTTCAATAACTCATTTCAGACGTATAATCTAATAAATCAGGAAAACACTTCACTTGTGTTTCCTACGACTTTCATTTTTCAGGAAATATATTGGAAAAATCCTAGCTTGTCGAATGCTCCCACTCGCTTTGAATTTCCACGAACTGGATGTATAAGGCAGTTACTGTCATCATCTATACAGCCAGCTGAAGTGCTGGACGCGACTCTTGGTTTGTGTAGAAAAATCTTATACTTATATCAAATCAGCTCCAGCTAGTAAAATTTCTGCGAGATCAGATCACAATGAGTATGACGACTCCGCTCTCTTGCTCAACGTTCCCATTTTGTGATCTGGGCCCGCAAAAATTTTACAAGTTGGAGCTAATCCATTAGAAAGGGTTGTTTTGCACGCAAACCAAGAGTCGCGTTTCGCATTTTATTGCTTGTAGAGAGTTTCAGTATTTATCTACAGACAGTTGGCGATATTCTCAGCGG
>JAPYYZ010004443.1:0-10540 GCA_030522705.1 Eretmocerus eremicus
TACTTCATGTGATAGAGAGGTTACAATGATTGTATATTGATGATTTACCCATTCTAAATAGACTGTTCATTTAATATGTCGTGATGGTATTTCACGTGAAGATTCTTCGCAAAGATTTTTTTTCCGGAGATTTTATCGCGGAGATTTTTTCGTCCGGAGATTATTTCGTTCGGAGATTTTTTCGCGGAGATTTTTTCGTCGGAGATTCTTTCATGTAACCGTAGACACCTGGCTATTCTCCGGCTGGAGGGGAACTTCGCTTGCGCGAGAGGATTGTCATACTCGCGTACGCAAGCACCGGTCCACCCCAACCGAACAGACGTTTCAATCCCCCCCCCCCCCCTGTCACCGAATATTGTTCCGTACGCGAGGGGATTCCGAAGTTCGCTTGCGCGAGCCAAGTCCGGAACTCACGCACGCGAGCGAATCCCCATCCTCGCACACGCGAACACCAAGTTATTCTCCGGTTGGTGGGGATCCTTGCGTGCGCGAGACGAATGTCATACTCGCCTACGTGAGCGGATTTCTATTTTGCATTCACAAACTCTCGAGTATATATCGCTGCAAGCTGGTCATTGCGTGCGCCAGATCATTTCCATACTCGCTTACGCGATCACCGGCTCAGTCTTAACCGAACGGACGATCCAATATCCCCTCTAACACCAAATTTCATCCCGTACGCGACCGAATCCCCATCCTCGCACCCGGAGAATTCCGCCTATCCCCCGCTCGAGGGGAATCCTCACGTGCGCGAGAGGATTGTCATACTCGCGTACGCAAGCACCGGTCCACCCCAACCGAGCAGACGATTCCATCCCCGCCCCCACCTGTCACCAAATATTGTTCCGTACGCGAGGGGATTCCGAAACTCGCGTGCGCGAGCCAATTCCGGAACTGACGCACGCGAGCGAATCCTCATCCTCGCACACGCGAACGCCAAGTTATTCTCCGGTTGGTGGGGATCCTCGCTTGCGTGGGACAATTGTCATACTCGCGTACGCGAGCGCCGACCGAATATCGACAGAAGAGATTCTTTGCGCAAGCCGGAGGTTCCTGGACTCACGTACGCGACCCCCCAGTCCGCCTCCATCCTCGGAATTTGTCTCGTACGCGAGAAATTCCCGGAGCTCCCGTACGCAAGAAGATGCCCTCCTTAGTGTACACGAACTCTCAAGTGCACCGAGCGTTCAAGGAAATCCTCGCGTGCACAAGATCATTACCATACTCGGTTACGCGACCACTGGCTCAGTCCCAACCGAACGGACAATCTTATACCCTCTCTAACACCGGAAGCCGTCCCGTACGCGAGAGGATTAAAATCCTTGCCTACGCAAGAGGATTGGGGGACTCACGTGCGCAAGCCGATTCCGGAATTCGCGAACACGAGCAAATTCCCATTTCTCCATCCACAAACTCTCAAGTATACATCGCTCCGAGCTAATCCTTGCGTGCGCCAGATCATTTCCATCCTCGCATAAGCCAGCACCGGCTCAGTCCCAGTCGAACGGACGATCCGGTCCCCCCTCTGTCACCCAAACTTGTCCCGTACGAGAGCGAATCCCAATCCTTGCACACGCGGAGACCGGGCTATTTTCCGCTTAAAGGACATCCTCGTGAGCGCAAGACGATTGTCATACTCGGGTACAGGAGCACCGACCGAATATCGACAGGAAAGTTCCTCGCGCGAGCGGGAGGTGCCTGAACTCACGTATGCGAGCCCCCAGTCCGCCTCCGTCTTCGGGATCTGTTGCGTACGTGAGGGGACTCCGATACTGGCGTACGCGAAAGTATCCCGGAGCTCGCGGAAGCGAGCAAATTTTTCTCTTGGCGTACGATAACTCTCGAGTTCACCTCGCTGCAAGAGAATCCTCGCTCGGGCCAGATTATACCCATACTCACGTACGCGAGCACCGGCTCAGTCCCAACCGAACGGACGATTCGATTCCCCCCCTGCCATCGGCATTCATTCCGTTCACGAGAGGATTCCAATCCTCGCGTGCGCGAGAGGATTCCGAAACTCGCGTACGCGAGAGGCTTCCGAAGCTCGTGTACGCGAGCGAATTCTCTCACCACCGACGCAAGCTCTCGATTTCACCACGCTCCAAGGGAATCACCACGTGTGCCGAATCTTTCCATACTCGAGTACGCGAGCACCGGCTTGTTCCCAACCAAACGGACGATTCATTTCCTCCCTCCCTCTGCCATCGGCATTCGTCCCGTACGCGAGAGGATTTCAATCCTTGCCTCCGCAAGAGGATCGCGGAACTCGCCTGCGCAAGCTTATATCAGAGTTTGCGTACGCGGGGGGATTTCCATTTTGCATTCACAACCTCTCGAGTATATATCGCTCCAAGCTAATCCTTGCGTGCGCCAGATTTTTTCCATACTCGCCTATGCGACCACCGGCTCAGTCTCAACCGAACGGACGATCCAATACCCCCTCTAACACCGAACTTTGTCCCGTACGCGAGCAAATCACCATCCTCGCACCCGGAAAATTCCGGCTATTTCCCGCTCGAGGGAAATTCTCACGTAAGCGAGACGATTGTCATACTCGCGTACGCGAGCACCAACCGAATATCGATAGAAGAGATTCTTCGCGGAGGAGGGAGGTTCCTGGACTCACGTACGCGACTCCCCAGTCCACTTCCGTCCTCGGGATCTGTCCCGTATGCGAGAAGAATCCGAAGATCACATACGCGAGAGGATCCCGGAGCTCGCGTATGTGAGCGGATCCCTTTCTCGGCGTACACAAACTCTTGAGCGTACCTCGCTCCAAGGGAATCCCTGCGTTCGCCAGAACATTTCTATACTCACGTACGCGAGCACCGGCCCACCCCAACCGAACAGGCGATCCCATTCCTCCTCTGTCACCGGTGTTCGTTCCGTACGCGAGAGGATTTCGAAGCTCGCGTGCGCGAGACGATTCCGGAGCTCACGTACGTGAGCAAATTTCCATCCTCGCACACGTGGACACCCGGCTATTCTCCGGTTGATGGGGATCCTCGCGTGCGCGAGACGATTGTCATACTCGCCTATGTGAGCGGATTTCTATTCTGCATTCACAAACTCTCGAGTATATATCGCTCCAAGCTGATCCTTGCGTGCGCCAAATCATTTCCATACTCGCTTACGCGATCACCGGCTCAGTGTTAACCGAACGGACGATCCAATACCCCCTCTAACACCAAATTTCATCCCGTACGCGAGCGAATCCCCATCCTCGCACCCGAAGAATTCCGACTTTCCCCCGCTTGAGGGGAATCCTCACGTGCGCGAGACGATTGTCATCCTCGCGTACGCGAGCACCGACCGAATATTGACGGAACAGATTCTTTGCCGAAGTAGGATGTTCCTGAACTCACGTACGCGACTGCCCAGTCCGCTTCCGTCCTCGGGATCTGTCCCGTACGCGAGAAGAATCCAAAGATCACATACGTGAGCGAATCCCCTTCTCGGCGTACACAAACTCTCGAGTGTACCTCGCTTCAAGAGAATCCTCGCATTCGCCAGAACATTTCTATACTCGCGTACGCGAGCACCGGCCCACCCCAACCGGACAGACGATTCGATTCCCCCTCTGTCACCGGAGTTTGTTCCGTACGCGGAAGGATTCCGAAGCTCGGGTGCGCGAGCCAATTCTGGAGCTCACGTACGTGAGCGAATTTCTATCCTCGCACACGCGGGCACCCGGCTATTCTCCGGTTGATGGGGATCCTCGCGTGCGCGAGAGGATTATCATACTCGCGTACGCGAGTGGTGACCAAATATCGACAGGAGAGATTCTTTGCGCGAGCCGGAGGTTTCTGGATGCACGTACGCGACCCTCCAGTCCGACTTCATCCTCGGGATCCGTCGCGTATGCGAGTGATTTCCGGAGCTCGCGCACGCAAGCGAATCCCCTTCTTGGCGTACTCGAGCTCTCGAGTGTACCTCGCTTCAAGGAAATCCTCGCGTGCGCCAGATCATTTCCATACTTGCTTACGCGACCACCGGCACAGTCCCAACCGAACGGACGATCCAATACCCTCTCTAACACCAGAAGCCTTCCCGTACACGAGCGGATCCCCATCCTCACACCCGGAGAATCCCGGCTGTTCCCCGCTCGAAGAAGAACCTCACGTGAGCGAGACGATTGCCATACTTGCGTACGCGAGCACAGACCAAATATCGACAAAAGAGATATTTCGCGCAAGCAGGAGGTGCCTTGACTCACGTAAGCGAGCCCTCAGTCCGCCTTCGTCTTCGGGATCGGTCGCGTAGGCAAGAGGACTCCGATACTGGCGTACGCCAGAGGATTCTGGAGCTCGCGTACGTGACCGAATTCCCTCCTTGGCGTACGCAAACTCTCGAGTTCACCGCGCTCGAAGGAATTAAGAGGAAATTTCTTAGTTTGACGTTTCGGCACCTGCTCTTCAGAGCTTTATCCGGACGGCACCCATTTGCGTGGGGTTGAGTTACGCTCAACCGACGCGTCAGCAATTGCCAACTACCGAATCCACCTTGGTGAAGGCAACCTACTGTTTTAGGTGTGTTCCGAACCACCGAGATTGCCGTGAAAAGCACATGAGGAAGAATCTCAATGGTGCCGGCCGTGACTCGAACCCTGTCCTCCCGCTTCGGAGACCACGACCTTATTCACTAGGCCACGGCAGCCTCGCTCCAAGGGAAGACCCGCGTGTGTCAGGTCATTGCCATACCCACGTACGCGAGCACTGGCTCAGTCCCAACCGAACGGACGATTCGATTTCCCCCTGCCATCCGCATTCGTCCCGTTCGCGAGAAGATTCAAATCCTCGCGTACGCGAGAGGATTCCGAAACTAGCGTGCACGAGAGGATTCCGAGGCTCGCGTACGCGAGCAAATTCCCTTCTTGCCGTACGCGAACTCTCGAGTTCACCTCATTCCAAGGGAATCCTCGCGTGCGCCCGATCATTCTCATACTCGCGTACGCGAGCACCGGCTCAGTCCCAACCAAACGGACGATTCAATTCCCCCCGTCCTGCCATCGGCATCCGTCCCGTATGCGAGAAGATTCCAATCCTCGCCTACGCAAGAGGATTGTGGAACTCGCGTGCGCAAGCCGATTCCGGAGTTCGCGTACGCGAGCGAATTCCTATCTTGCATTCACGAACTCTCAAGTATACATCGCTCCAAGCTAATCCTTGCGTGCGCCAGATCATCTCCGTACCCGCATACGCAAGCACCGGCTCAGTCCCAACAAGACGGACGATCCGAACCCACCCTGTCACCAAAACTCGTCCCGTACAAGAGCGAATCCCCATCCTCGCACACGCAGACACCCGGCTATTCTACGCTTGGAGGACGTCCTCGCGAGCGCGAGACGATTTTCATACTCGCGTACGCGAGCACCGACCGAATATCGACAGGTGAGTTCCTTCGCGCGAAAAGGAGGTGCCTGGACTCACGTATGCGAGCCCCCAGTCCGCCTGCGTCTTCGGGATCTGTCGCGTACGTTAGAGGACTCCGATACTGGCGTACGCGAAGGGATTCCGGAGCTCGCGTAAGCGAGAAAATTCCCTTCTTGGCGTGCACCAACTCTCGAGTTCACCTCGCTGCAAGGGAATCCTCGCTTGCGCCGGATTATTTCCATCCTCGCGTACGCGAGCACCGGCTCAGTCCCAACCGAACGGACGAATCAATTCCCCCCCTGCCATCGGCATTTGTCCCGTACACGAGAGGATTCCGAAACTCGCGTGCGTGAGAGGATTCCAGAGCTCGCGTACGCGAGCAAATTCCCTTCTCGGCGCACGCGAACTCTCGAGTTTACCTCGCTACAAGGGAATTCTCGCGTGCGCCAGATCATTCCCGTACTCGCGTACGCGAGCACCGGCTCAATCCCAACCAAACGGACGATTCATCCCCCCCTCCCCCTGCCATCGGCATTCGTCCCGTACGCGAGAGGACTCCGAATCTCGCGTGCATGAGCCGATTCCGGAGTTTGCGTACGGGAGCGAATTCCTATTTCTGCGTTCACAAACTCTCGAGTATACATCACTCCAAGCTGATTCTCACGTAGGCCAGATCATCTCTTTATTTGCGTACGCGAGCACCGGCTCAGTCTCAACGGAACGAACGATCCAGTTTCCTTTCCGCCACCGAAGTTCGGCCCTAACGCGACAGGGTTCCGAAGCTCGCGTGAGCGAGCCAAGTCTGGAGCTCGCGTTCGTGAGCAAATTTTCATTCTTGCGTAGACGAACTTCCGAGTATTCCTAGTTCCAAGGAAATTCTGCCAGCGCTAGATGATTCTCATAGTCGCTTACGTGAGTACCTGCTCAGCTCCGATAGAAGGAACGACTGAATCCCTTCACCGACACCGAAATTCGTCCCGTACGCGACGGGATTCCAAAGCTCGCGTGCGCGAACCTATCCTGGATCCCGCGTACGTGAGTGGATTCTCATTCTCGCATGCACAAACACCCGAGTATTCGTGTGGAATGATTTTTCTCACAGATGCAAAAAGCTGTGCATGTCTAAGACAAGGAGTAATAAAATCATGGGAGCTCGAGCAGGAACTGAGAAAACAAATACGTTGAAGTTCCATCGTACGTTCTTCCTTTGATGATCAATTGAAGTTGAATTATCAACTATACTCTCCGATTGCCGACAATTGGAATTCGGAACCTGGTGACCGATCGGAGTCAGATGAAGAATTCTTCCTTTGAAATCAGTCCTCTCTCCCCACTAATCAATCGTGCGAGCTCTTGATGATCTCGATAAGTCATCTCGGCTGATACCATGAATGCTATCCGTAAGTCAAATTCCACGTGGAAGACGATTCCGAGGTCAAAAATACAGGAGTCAATTGAAAAAATCAGTTCTACGCCCAGAATACTTTGTAATGACCTTTCAGATCGATGTCAAGGTGACCTCCCCAAAATTGGATGAAGTCTGTGGAGGTAATCATTCACTATTCCTCTGATACCGATGATTCCGCGAGAATCACAATCGGAGGGAAACGCGTCAATTCACGAGAAAACTCACCAAATTTGCCAGAAATTTTCCACAGTGTGACTCAACCAGTGATACCGGAATGCCAAGGTCGTGCTGTACGGGTTCCAAATGAGTCCTCGTTGAAATGTCACAATTTTGTCAAGAACCAATACGCCAAATTCATTGCTACTGATCACCAATTCACCACCAATTCTACTGTTCCTGGGTAGCAATCGAAGAGAAAAGTGCATTTCGCCACGCGCAGCGCGATTCTCTCGCGCTTGATGACTGCCGGGTTGGCTGATTATTATTCAGTGTATAACCTTGTAGGGAAGTTAACACGTGTATCCGAACAGGGCATTTCGACGCTCACAATGTGACTTCGGACAGACCCCCGAAGATACGAGCGCAAGCTCTTCGCCGAGATGGACTTGGGATGCTGCTCCGCCCCCATCAATGTACGATAGCACTTGCAACAACTTTCTTGGGAGAGGGATTGATCGGTGTCATGCCGGCACGTGGTTACGTTAGAGCCAATCGCCAGAGCCAAAAAGCTATCGAGTCTTCCACGTAACGCGAAGTAACGTTAAACTGTATATCCAACACGCGGGGGTGCGAACACGTTCTCTTTGACGATTTATGCGTGGACGGTTACGTACCAGAACCATCAGGAACCATCATTCAGTTTGGCGGATGTTACTATCACGGGTGTAGAGTTTGCTATCCATACAATCGCAATATTAAGCTGAACAATCGCAGCAGCATTGCGACGAGCACACCTGCACTAATGCAACCCGTTAAGCGCTTGCGCAGTATATACATCAACACAAAGACGCCAAACCGGCCAGAAACTTGAGTGATTGTCCGCCAGAGGGACACACGGTCACGGGCAAAGCACACTTTTTATGGGAAGACAAGGACCGCTCGGCGGCCTTGAAGTCAGTCGGCTCGGAGCTCGAGCCTCACTCACCAGCTAGCCTTGGGAGCTCCAAGCATTAGCTCTTTTGACTTCTCTCCGCCCTAGTAGCTGGAGGGTGGTATACTCTGGGGGCTCCAGAATCGTACATCAGCACCCGGGAGCTCCGGAGACCGACCACGCCGATTCACCTCACCCTAGAAGCCACCAAGACGAGGATGAGCCAATAGCTCACCTGCGTAACCCGTCCGCATTTCATGATTGGGACAAGAGCATTTTTCGGGAGCTCCAATCAATGTGTCCGCCATTGAGTCACTGACTTGTCCACTAGGAGGAGCACTCGTAGTAAACAAGGTAGCCCGCTAATTATCTCGTTCGATTAATAATATATCGTTACAATGATTTGTACACACTGGTTCTTTAAGGGTTACCGCAGTCTATCGTAGAATACCTGTGTATCCGTCATCGAGCACACTGCCATCGAAATTGTTCAGAGCACAATTTATGTACATATTCATTTTCAATACTATTCCTTTTGAATACATCTCAACGTGATCTGTTCGATTTGACCCCGTCGAATCCTGATCCTGAGTCCCCAGAAGCCCTCGATTACAGCATGAATGAGCGGTACGAAAGTACAGAAAGAATCGCTCGTCGAATTAGAGCGCGCGGATACGATCCCTTCGGAATATGGGAGCACGTGTTTGATCGAACAATCAAACCACTCGTAGAGTTGAGAGCGGCGATCCGTAATCGACTCATCGTCCGAAAAGTTACATTGAACCCTCGTGATGGGTTTTAGGCCGGGAGTGAGGGGAATCTCGTGATCATGTGTCAAGTAGAGGCTGGTGAAGAGATCGGGTACTTTGACGTCTGCTTATTGTATCCCTACATCTTTGTAAGTACGGCAAATTTCCGATAGGGCATCCGACCGTGTACAAAAAGTCCAATTGCCACACCATAACGGGATAATTTTTTGAAATTTGAAAACTTTTCAAACGTACAAGGATTCGTGTGCGGTCTCGTGCTCCCACCGGACAACTCATTCCACCCTATTCTGCCATACCGTGCTTACAACAAACTGATGTCCCCGCTCTGTCGCACTCATTGTGGAGAGTTGAATCAAGAAGAGTACATACACACTACCGACGTGAAACGTGTGCTGTACGTCTTTTGGGTGTCATGCGAATTGAAAAAAGCAATATCCAAGGGCTATAAAATCGTATCAATCGATGTAATATGGTAGTAACAGGGTGACGCATTATCACCCGAATGCTGCGGTTCAGGGAAAAACAACCAGAGGATTTCTCGTCCCGTACATTCACAAGTTCCTCAAGATGGAACAAGGAGCGTGGGGTTGGCCAGGCGAATGCACAGACGAGGCAACATAAGTACATTCAATACTAAGCCGAGAACGAAGGCATCCTCCTCGTTCGGGAAGGAATTGCAAAAAATTCCTGCGTTCCACAGCGGAATTCGGTTTGGATACCTTCAAGGTTGGTCCGGGATGCGCTACATTATGACAAAATTGGAAATGCTCGCTGATCCAAAAGAAGCATCCAACTTGCTCAACAGCCCAGACAAAAAATAGGCCATGTAGAAGTGATGAATGACGATGTTATATACACGTGGTCGAGGAATGAAGAGCACGCCGTACAACCGGCCGCGAACACAAACGTTACCACCGTGGCGTACACGACGGCTCAAGGCCGACTGAAACTCTACGAGTACCTCGAAGCTGCCGGGGAAGGAGCTCTCTACTGCGATACGGGCTCGATTCTTCTAAGGATTCAGCGCGGTGGTTACGAGCCACCGACGGGTACGCTACTCGTACAAATAATGGACGAGTTGCAGGAGTATGGTCCTGGTGCAAACATTTGGACGTTGATCTCGGGCGAGCCAAAATTTTCCTCTTATCCAGGTCGCGACGCTGCCGAAGAGATATTTGAAGTTTGTAAAGTGAAGAGGATACGCATCGATCACATAAATTTGCTGAAAATCAACTTTGACAGCATGAAAAAGCTCGTAGAGAGTCATTACTTTGGAAAGCCTTAGGTCGCTTAACCTGAACAAGAGCTCCCGATAGGTGACGAGGATGATCTCGCACCTGGCAACTATTACATCAAAATCCACAACAGAGCCATCACGCGAACCAGCAAACACGATATAACTACTCGCGGGGAAGATAGAAGATGTGAAGTACTTTCTACGAAACGAAGATTTATAAGACATGATCACTCTGTACCGTATGGATATGAGGAATGAATGTGAATGAATGCAGAAATTCCAAAATCTTTGAATCTCATTGCTGAAACTCTAGCAGAGCGGCGGTGGCGGTGGCAGCACGGGGACATCGCTCTCCCAGCGGGCCACGGGGGCTCCTAGCGCTGTTAGCGGGGCTGGTTATCTAGCACACGCTGGACTTCTAGCGAGAGCGTTGCTAGCGGAGGCCAGCGCGATAACGCTAGCAGGCGAGAGAGAAATACTAAAGTAATTTTCGTCGGGATTAATCGTTTAGATTCATCATGTACACGAATAGGATGGTGTCCATCATCGGTTTAACGTGTTGCGGTTGCGACGTGAGGACGTCGCAGCCGTACTCCCCACCGTCTCCTCGCCTCCGCCCGGGTATCCCAGAGCGAAAAACTAATTTCGCTCGAACGTTTTTCT
>JAPYYZ010004444.1:0-16286 GCA_030522705.1 Eretmocerus eremicus
AGCGAGGGAAATGATTCCTGCGCGCCCGAAATGAGCCTGAAAGCACAGGGCAGTAATGAATTTCCATCATGACAACCCTAAAATCGCGTTTGAAGGGGGCATTCTTAGGTTTGGATGATAAAAAAGAGTCTGCATCGTTCACGGCGAGGGAACGCATCAGTCGCGCTGGGTTTTCACAGCGCGCGCGGTGAATTACCAGTTGGTGCATGGGAGAACCCCGACCGGAGCTGTGAAATCCCTGTGTTAAACACTGTATAAAAACCCGACCTATGTTGAACATAGGGATTTCACAACGCGCGCTGTACTTTCCCTAGCCCGATAGTGATTTCCCAGTCAATTGCATGGGATCGCCCTCTTCCGACGAGGTTTCCCCCAAGAGTTTTTTCTACATAGTAGAACTTTGCATACATCCTGTGTAAATTTCATGACACGGAAACAAGTACTCCACGATCGATTTTAACCCGTTGCGGTTACACCTCCGAATAATAACATCAAGGTCACACGGGGCATGACATAACCCAAGCAGAAAATCATCAATATTTCGGAAAGTTTTGCAGATATTGATCTGAATCTTGTTGGTCCTTCTTCTTTAGCGTCTTGCAAAGATAATCAGCTTTCATATTTTTCCCAACAACGGTTTTTGTTATCGATAAATTTGCACACAAATTGGATAAACCGCGTTTTTTTGCAAAAAAGTGCGTAAAATTTCGAATTTTCAACCTTTTTGGAAAATTAAAGCGGGATTCTAGTTGTGAGATAGTGCTATAAAAGTCAACCTTTGAAAAACTATATTTTTACAATTATAACCTAAGACTGTGGTTGTTTGAAACGCGGTTCTAGAGTTCTCATGGTGAAAAATCATTATTGCCCCGTGCTCGCATACGGCCATTTCGGGCGGGGAGGACTTATTTCCCTCGCTTCTCTCGAGAAATGAACTGTCCTAGCGCCCGAAACGGGCGGATGCGCCCAGGTCAATAATGAACGATTGTTTTCATTAGCAAATTTGCATAAAAGTTGCCAAACCGCTTTTTCGCAAGAAAATACACCAAGTCGCGAATTTTTAGCCTTTCGGGAAAATTTCAACGGGATTCCAGATCCTACTCATAAGACAACGCACTTTCAGAAAAAAAAACTGTTTCTACGTCAACATTTGGGAAATCATATCGATTTTGGAGTTTGAAGTCGAGAATTTTCTCGCAATTCAATTCAGTTGGTCTGGGGTACGGGATACTCCTCCGTAGTGACCTCGATGGGTTGAGGATTTATATATTTTTTCAACTTCAAGAACGATCTAAAATATAGGATTCATCCTGTTCATAGGATTCGTGGATCGTCGATTTCGTCACTCTTTGGCTTTTAAGAATTCACGGTTTCGGGGGATTAAATTGTTCAAGCAGTCGGAAATTATAAGAATTTTTCAGTCTTCGTAGCTTAGTAGGCTCAAAGAATATGTGTGAAATAGTTTGTCATGTTGTTTTCTAAGTGAGTAGTTCGCATAGATACAGCGATTATTATGTTTTTTCCTGATCTCCATGAGCTATTTGAAGAAATTTGGCTATCAAAACTAGTCTTCCTCAATGCATCTTGAATATATTCATAAATACCATTCGTATAAAGTCATATAGTTCTTCACCTAGTGCGAATGATTGAGGTAAAAGTGAAAGCGAAATGAGAAGAGCATCAAATGAGACTCAACTACATTCGTTAGAGTGTAATAAAACGACGATCCGCTTCCTTCAAGGACACAGTTATTTTTTCACCTCATTATGCCAACTTTTTTCGATTTGCCAGCGAGATGAATATTGCGTTCCTTTCTCTTGTTGTGATTTCGGGCTCAATTTCATCTCTCGCGGGTACGATTAGAATTCGAGCGAAAGCGTCTGACTTGTGAGGACTGCGACAATGAGCCTATGTGAATGAACGAGAAAGTCTTCCTAATCCTCGCGTGATCTCACTTCATTTCGAAAGCAAAGAGACCACAAAGAAGATCATTTCGGTGTTGGAGAATTCAAAGCCCTACACTGCTTCGTGTGTAATTGTGTCTGTGAAGCTAGTTTCAAGCATAATCGTACGACGTAGTTTTTTGCGATCTTTTAAGAAAAATCATATTTTCTGGCGTCAAAACCAGTAGAAATGTTGACCATCAAGTGCGACATAGCGATGAAATGAATCACGAACCTCAAACTTCTTATAACTCTAGTTTGATGCTTGAAGTCTTGTCGAAAAATAGCTCTCGATAATATATTTTTCTCCGTGCTCACTCGAGCCATCCATTATATTCGCCCTCAGTCGTAATCGAGGGCATGCTCATCAAGCGAGCAAGAAAGTTATCGGTCCGAGGATAAGCATGGACCTGCTTTGGAAGCGCATTACTAAATTACGCGCTCAGAAGCTGAGAGTCGATAACGCGTGTTGACTTGATCTCACTGAGGGGCGAGCATCTCCTGACCTCTCAACCTCTCTCCCTCGCTTCAAGCCCCAAAAAAACATTCCGCTCCACTATCGTCGTGTTCCGTGAGAAAATAGAAAAAAAAACCTTCAGCTTTTGATAAAATTGAGCGATCGATCTTAGAAATTAGCTAAAGAGTTACATATAAAGAGTTCAGGGAATCAAAATTTGTAAGCGAAAAGTTTATAAGAAAGATGGTATGGCACAGTTCTTGTGAAAGGTGGTTGTAATCTCCAAAATTTTGTGAAGAAGTTCGTATCGCAAACATACATGCAGGATTAGGAACCTTCGCAGAAAGATCTTGAATTAAACAACTTCATACTTGAACGTAATCTACGAACATTTTTACTAACTTCTCATCTCTTTTTTCATGAGATGCGGGCCACTTTCCAAATTTTTTGAAATACGACTTCTTACTTTCTGAATTTCCTGTACACCGATTTTCATTTTTTTTATGATGTTGGACCTCATTTTCTCCAATGTGGGACAGGTCTTCTTCATTTGCAAAAACGAGATGGGGTACTTTCAATTTTCAAGTGTCGATTTCAAAAAGTCATACTTGTAGCGGCCAGAGACTATGCATGAGCATTTTTTCGTCTCAAGAAGTATGTGGTATGAACGAAGTACAAAATCGGCAAGATAATTTTGAAGCAAAAATGTTAAATTACTCTTTGTCATTTGACGCGCGATAAGATTATCATTCACGCGAAATGGATAATTTTCGAGAAGTAAATTCAGTTTCTCGTTACGAAATGATTTTTTTGTAAAGCGGAGAAAAATATTCTCCACGGCGTCATGGCAGATGATTCTACGAAATAATTCGTTCTGATAATTAGTCCCGCAAGTATTCACACAAGGCCACTTTTTGATTTTTGATAGATCTTTTTCAGAGTTTCCCAATACCTTCTCAGTTCGATTGCCAAATCCGGTAAATTTATTCAATGACCAGGTATAAGTGCGAAAAATTACATGGTAAATTCCGCTCTTTAAAATCGTCCTGGTTATTAAATTACTTGTAAATATATTTACAATTAGAATATATATTTTAAATATATATATATATGAAATTAGAATATAAGTATATTTGAATAGTAAATCTCTGGTAGAAATGCGAAAATAAGATGGCCAAAAACTAGCCATAAATAACCAATTTCTGGCTAGTTAGACTAGAAACTGCCGGGTTTCGGCCCATTTCTGGCCATTTTTATTTCCATTTTCTACCAGGTAAATATACTTAATTATACAGTGGTATTGTGTGTACACGATATCCCTGAGAAGGAAAGAATATCCACACAGAAGAGAAAACAGTAGTTGGTTCCGAACAATAGAGATAACATGCTGTGCGTGTTAGCGAGTGAAACCGTCCAAACACGATTATATTTCGAGCGAACCGAGGTGGAAGCGGTACATCCGACGGATGTTGTAGGTGCATAATTGCAAGATACATTCGACAATAGTCGTCCAACAATCCAACTAAAGGAGCCCCTCGGTTTCGACGGGAGCTTATTTCAGTGGGAAGAGATAACGCCCCTGAAAAAAATTCGCGAGCAATGTCTCTCATTCAGAACTTAGGTGTGTTTTCTAGAATTTGGAGAAGCATCAGAGTTTTCCTCGCGTACCAATTCCTGCATTGAGATTTTTCTGAGGAAGCCGTTGTACTGCGAAAAATTTTCATAGTTGCAGAAACTATTGTCAGCATTATACTACAACAATTTCAGATTGAAACAACCACAAAAATACGTGTTTTGGCAGAGTAAAAAAAGCTGTTACGAAACTATCAAAAATCGAAGCTCGAATACTCGTCAGCAGATGAAATTACTCGAAATACTCGAAAATACTCGAAAAATCTCATCACCAAGTCGATATCGGCATAACAATTTAATCTACAGCATCCAACTCGCCCTTCAAATTCTCTATCCCAACCACTCGTGGACCACAAAAAAAAGACTCACCTCGTTAACCTCGTACTGATCTGGAAAATTCCTGTTCAAATCCACGTTGTGCGCATTGGCTCTCCCATCAGTTCCATCATAGTCTCCCAGTTTCGATACCTCGTATCCATCGGGATTCATGCTCGGCATAATGTGTATCCTCACGCCGTTCATTATCCTCGTGACTCTCTCATCGGTGCCAAAATTTTCGCAGAGGTACCTCGCCAAAAGCAGCAACAACTCCCTACTCACAACCTCGTTTCCATGCATATTTCCGACGTACTTCATCTCAGGTCTGTCAGGGTAGTGATAGCCAGTCCCGTTGGTCACTTCGATTACGTAGAGCTCGCGACCCTCGACAGATTTTCCAACGCTGTAGAGGCGCGAAATCGCTGGATAGCTGGCGGCGATTCGCCTCAACTCGAGCTCCATCGCCGTGTAGTTGTGGTGGCTGTAGGAAACGTGCTCCCAAAATCCGTCGGGATTCGCTCCGCCGAGCTCGATGTAGTCCGACGAGTCGGATGATTCGTTCTCGTGGTCCTCCTGCTCCTCCTCTTCGCCGTGGAACTTTTCGGGATGGAGATCCTTGGGAGGCTGAAGGGCTTCTCGACGCCAGCGATGGATTTGAGGCGGCCGGTAGGAGATGGGAACTATGCGTCTTCGGTTGGGAATTTTTTTTTGAGGTATGATGTGATCTGTGGAGCGAGTTTTTTTATGGTGAGAGTTTTAGACGTCGGCATGGTTTACCCGATTACTCCACAACCGAGTTCCGGGTCTCAAAAATTAAGCCAACTTGTGAAACATCAAAAACTAATGTAAAAATAATCAAAAATGGCAGAAACTTAGAGGCTCGAAAAAATTTTGGTTTTCATGTTTTTTCTCAAAAACAATAAATGATCCGAGATTTATTCTTGTGGCAATATGTCTCTCCAATGCCAAGACAATTTTCAGATTTTTTTGATACATGCACTCAAGTTATCATAAAATATTGAAAAACGCACTTGTCCACTATAGTTGATATTCTGAGCCAGCGGGTTAATGGATTATGATTTTTTGATCTTAATATATTTTGGGCATTTCCGCACACTTTTTCGAGCTTACTTATCCAGACCAGACAATCAAAAAACTAGGGCTCAGCATGCGGGCGGAGATGGTTCCCAGAGTCTGAGTGTTAATTGCGACCCTCGGCTTCGGCTCGATGCAGAAAATATCACTCGGAGTGTGAAAATTTACTTTTCATCGTTCTAAGCTCTTAGCCGCGTTTGAACGCGGTTTTAGAGTTCTCGTGATGAAAAGTCATTATTGCCCTGTGCTTGGACGGTTATTCCGGATGCGGAAGCCTTGTTTCCCTCGCTTCGATCGGGAAATAAACTGATAAAGTGTCCTGGCGCCCGAAATGGACGCCCAGAGCAATATTATACTCTCTCTGCCCTCATATCGAAAGCTACTTTTATGCTAGAGTGGCGAGAATTTCTAATTTCACGTATTTATTAGGGAACTTTATGAGCCTGATGTATACCGTTATTGAACTGAGCGAGCTATCTTAGATGGACTGCTATCGATTGGTCGACTAATTTGTAACTAGTTGCATCGAGTTGTGAATCGGACTCAGGGTTTTCCCGGATACCTAGTAACAATTACAGTGAGGAGTTCAGCAGCTCAGATAAAACTTGGACAAAAAGTATTTCATATAATGAATTTCAAAAGTTCACGCGGCAATGTTGGAGCGAAATCACTGTTTGTAATTGGAAACACTGTAAACTCATGAAACAAGATTGACGATGAACAAGAAAATTGATTTGATTTTGTTGTGAGGAAATTGAAAAATGTCCTTCTACTCATTACCGCCAAAGCTGAGCGGACTCCAAAATCATACCAATTTAACAAATTACCTAATTTGACTAATAAGAAACTAATACACTAAATTACTATATTTATCAAGGATGTGGATTTCCCGTGAAAATTCGTTAGGATGGATCAAGTCTATGTTGATTATTTATTATTGTAGATTCATTTCGCACCTCGTATTACTCATTGTTTCTGCTCAATTCCCTTCATGTAGAGGCCAAAATTGAATTAGAATCCGCACGCTCTGTGCGATTGGCCTGTAGGCTCTCTACAGGCCAATTCAATATAATTTTACAGTCATCGAGACGAATTCGCTTCGGAATTTCCCTCTTTATTATTTTTATCTCGGTGACATTTATTGATGGTGAATCAATTGAACGATAAAAATATTCCGCACAGTTGTGCGTGATATATTGCTTCCATGTATCAAGATGTCCTTCGCAAGGAGCGAGTTATTCTTGATGAGATTAAACAATAAAAGATAAAGGTGGTGATGAAGAAATGTAAAATTCATCAGATTTACGCATGAATGATAAACACAAGGTATGGAGAAAAAATAAAAAAGTTTCAATGATGCTAGCAAGTCCTTATTTACACAAGATGAGGAGAGGCTTGGAAAGCAGCAACACCAAAAGAATGACCGATTGACAGCAAATATAGTTCTTTATTTGTACCTAGTATACATTACATCTCAAACTTCCAGTAAATTCACACACCAGAGTACATCAAAGAGGAACGAAGTAATGCGTCATTTAGATTGAAAAAAAAAAAAAAAAGTAGGATGTCTGAGATCGAGTCGACTTTTTTCGCGATTAAGTACACATGGATGAGTACCATAACACAAAATATATCACTGATGTTTTGATCACCTTCACAATAAATTTGCGACATTTGTAGAACAAGAACATAGAATATAGTTGTATTCGATACTAATCTCGTTAATTATTGTAACATTTGATTAAAATTCAATGGAATATCCGTTTCAATAAATATCTAATCACCGAGTGTTTTCTCATCATTACTAGTATCAACTTGCATTTAAGTTTCATAAATCTAACATATCTAAAAACAGTTCTTGGAGACCACACAAATAAAGTTTGGAATCTTTCACTAGCACTTACAATACTCTTGGTTCAAAAATATTCTCTCTTCCTTATGAGTAAATAGGTCAAAAGTTAGTCTGCACTCAATACGTCAATGAATGTTCCTTGCTCTGTAAAATTTCCTCAAAAGAGCGAAAGATTCAGAGCTTATTCGGTTTAGCAATTGGACTCTTCCACTTTTACGTGAAAAATAGTTTTCAATCTCGTTTCATTTCTCTATACCTTGTGTTTATAATCCAACAAGTTTCAAAAATAAATCTCAAGAATCGTAAGATCATAAATCGATGCTAAATCTCAGAAGGAAGATATTAAATCATCAACCGCTGCTAGAATTAGTTGAACAAGCTATGGCGATTGAAAT
Organism: Eretmocerus eremicus; assembly: GCA_030522705.1. Classification (NCBI taxonomy): domain Eukaryota; kingdom Metazoa; phylum Arthropoda; class Insecta; order Hymenoptera; family Aphelinidae; genus Eretmocerus; species Eretmocerus eremicus. The sequence continues at coordinate 7,693 of JAPYYZ010004444.1, forward strand.
TGATCTCGGATGAAACCTACAACTCACCGTAGTTACGATGACTAGGTGAATCAACAGTCTAAATGCTCACAGAAAATAAGTAGCAACCTGGTACCTCTCAAATTCCAAGTTTGTTTTTAGACAAAAAGTGACATGAAAATTACGCACATTAATGCAGGTCAGACTTTAATTGACACGAAAATCAACATCATGAATATTTCCTCAACTTGATAGAACTAATGTACTTGCTTGTTCAGAATTCATCATCACTCTTCGTCATAAGCTGAGCCCATGAATCTTTGAGCTGGTGCAAAATGGTTCAAGAATGGTGACATTTCATAGTAATAATTTTCGTAATTACCTTGAGGATCTTGGAATGGTATTTTTTTAAGGACGAAATTCACGATCTCAGCGCTGTCAGCCTTCACCGTGATTCTTTGCGGCTCACTTGGAACATACCTGATGAACATAAAAAATTCGTATTCCGAGAATTTCGATTGGATCAAGAGGAGTATCTCACAAAAACTATGCATCCTTACCCTTGAGCTGAGGCAAATACGGTGTATGTGCCAGGCAAGAGTAGTCGCCAATATTCTCCTGCATTACTACTTGAGATATTCTTGTTGATTCCAAGAACAACAATATGAGCTTTTGGGACTGGGTTATTATTTTCATCAGTAACAAGGCCTGAAACATATTGATTGACATTAGAAGAAGCCAGAAAAGTTGAGTCGACATTCAGTTTTGTGAAACAAACCTTTGATTCCAATGTGGGCTTGTTCCAAGTATCTGAGAAGAGACTCTTTGTTTGTGATCCAGTAGTTGGGTAAGACTGTAGCAAATGGATATTTGCAGCAACTCAATTCAAATGTTACTTCAAAGGCATTTGAATGAGCATAGTTGAAATCTTGCATGCCCCCAGTGACCTTATACCTATTAGAGACATTTATCATTCAAGTTCTTTTACTACTGGGTGGAGGGGTCAATGAGTATTTAATAAAATGATGTTTTACCATTTTGCACCATTTGTCACACCACCAGGAAAGTGTTCAGAACAGGAATTGCCAATCCTCATTTGCGAGTTATTGTCAGCATAGACATGAGCAAGATGCTTGAAAAGTTTGTCATCGGGTGATTGGCTCTCTTCACAGCAGTCTCGGTCAATTCTGGAAGGGGTTTAGAATTATCATCAGATGATCCCATAGTTCTTCATAATGCAAATGTTGCAATTTACCCTGAATCGAATGGGTAGCTAGCTACAACAGCTCCGCCATGGAAGTTGGCTGACAGGACAAAAGGTTGAGTCTCGATCCAGTGCATCATGGCAAGGGTTTCACGCTGCCTGTTTGCCATGGGCTGGCGATCGCGCGACTTTTCAAATTGATCAGGGAAATTCCTGTTGAGGTCCACATGATTCGCATTTTCTCTGCCAGTGTAGTGGCTGAGTGAGTTACAACTTCCCACCTGAAAAACCAAGAATTCAATTGGATGTCAGACATCACTTTCTTTCCTTCATCGAGCATAAAACGTGTGCTTGGTTGAGCAAGCGAAGGCAAGCCAAAGTATATACGGTGGAAGTATGAGAAAATTGGCGAGCCAAATATGGTCATGAAAGAGTCCCAGCACGGTTGAGTTGGCGACCACGGCGAAAGTAAATACGAATTTCGGTATCGAGCGCTCGTGTAAACAGCCAGAGCGCAGGTAAACAGACACTTGCCCACGTCGATCCTCAGCATACGTACAAGGTGTCAGCTCGCTCATCACTCACCTTCGACTTTTCGAATCCATCCGGGTTGAGCGAAGGCATGATGAAGATGTCGGTGTTGTCGACGAGCTTGGTCACCCTGGGATCCTTTCCATAATTGTAGAGCAGATACTGGGCCAGGTAGACCATGAGCTCGCGCCCGACGGACTCGTCGCCGTGCATGTTGGCCACGTACTTGACCATGGGCACCCCGAGCTTGCGGTTCCCCACATTCTTGCTGATCTCGATGACGAGCAGGTCCCTGCCCTCGACGCTCTTGCCGATGCTGCTGACCCTGGCCAAAGCCGGGAACTGGTGCTGCAGCTTGTAGAACAGCTGCTCCAGCTCGTTGTAGTGCGTGTAGCGCGGAACGACAAAGTGCTCGTCCGGGACGCTCGGCTGGCTGCTGCTCGAGCGACGGGAGTAGGCGCCAGCGCCCACCGTCGCCAGCGCGAGCAGACACAGGATCTCGCGAGCCCTCGACATCTTCGCCGAGGTTCACGGCGACGGCCTCGACCTCCTCGCCAGGCACCGACGCACGCGTACGTCAGCACGGGCAGCAGCTGTTATCACTTGTCGTCGATCGGCCTCGCCATGCCGACCATCACCCTACTGCACCCTACGCCGACTCGGGCGCGACTAACTGTAAAACGATTGCGCGGTGCGGCGGAATTGACGTTGACATCGGGCCTTCCCGGGGCACGTTTTATTTACATCCTCGAATCGTGACTTCAAAAATGTAATCCGACTGCCTGGTAGCTGAGTCCCTCGAACCCACTTCGTTTGCAAACTGCTTCTGGCTTAATTGATCACAAAATGAACAAGAAGATACGCGTTCGCCCGTGGCGAATATAATCCATACCGTGACGCTGGTAGTCTCAGAGAGCCCAGTCAGGTCTGAAAAAAATTGAATTACCTTCCTCTTTCTCGGATTTGCTCCTTCTAATTTGCACTAGTATAATTATGGTGGGACACCCAGATCACTCGCTACGCACAGGCGCTCTTGACCAGAGTCTCCACGAGCAAGTGATCTGGGGGCTTGATCAGTAATTATTCTTCTACGAATTGATGGGGGTGGCTTCAACAAAACGGGAGGTGGCGCAGTTTCTTCGAAGCTGACACGCTTTGCGGCAGGTAGAATGTTTGTCAATTTTTTATAATTGACTGAGCGAGACGCGGTTTGCAAATGAAGCGGATTTGGGTGACTCAGTTTTCGAACAGTCGAAATACATTTGTGAAGTCAAGGTTCGAGGGCTGAAAATGTTCCAGGGGACGTCTGATGACGTTGACAGTGGGTGGGGGCCGGGCTAACCTAACCTCGCCCCCTGCGTTTTCTTATCGCCGCCGCAGAGATCAGAGATCGCAGCGAGTCGAGGACGTTGCCGAGCCGCTGACGTCAAGTTCGAGGGGGTGGCTTTCGGTGTCGCGCGTGCGGCCGCGAGGAAAAGGTGCCTGGCCTCCAATTTGGGGGATCGATTTTTTTCGAGGTATAATATATAGTGCGCTATACACCCACCAGATTGGATTCTATGACGAATGCGTGGGCGCGCTGTTACTTGGAGGTCCTACGCATGCATTCTATATCGAATCGACGTGGTACTGAGCTTTTTCCGATTTAGAGGAAGTTTACATAGGAAAGGAGTGTTTTTTCAAATCAGTATTCTTTAATTATTTATTGACTAAAACATGAGAGGGGTGGTAGTCCACTCGTTCTCGTGTGGGGTAGTGACTTTTCGTCGTAAGTTGTTATCGGTGAGACCAAGGTAGAAAAAACATAAACTACGCTCAATCTCAAAAGGTCAGGTGTTGGTATACCATTTCCGTATGAATTGTATCTTTCGGGTGTAGTATATAATAACAAGACTGAAAAAAATGATGATCACAAACCTATTATATATAGCTTGATATCGGAGTTTTCTGCGCAATGAGAGCTTGCCTGGTGATCTTGGAAACAGAATGGACATTTTAAATATGATTTTGCTCTGGCTCTCATCTCGAACAATCTAAACATGATTAATCTGCTAACATATAGAGGAAAACTACAAAAGACGAGAACTTTTTCCCGGCCTACAGGTGCGCTAGCTCTGAGTATTGGAGAAAATACGGAGTAGAAATAGCTGGATGTCTGTAAATCACAGACAAAATCAATGCGCTATTAAACAAGCTCAATCTCATTCGCATTTCCAAGATGTCAACTTCAAATATGGCCACAACGATTGCCAAAATAATTAAATTTCAGAAAATAATTGAATTTCAGAGAAATCAATGGAGGCCGAGTTCGCAACGTGAATTTTGAGTAAAAATTTGTGACATGATGTGAGTGCTGCAATTCTCATGTAACTGCAGCTAAAAATTTGACAGGTAGAATTACGGACAGCCAAATGCCAATTTCCATCCTTTATGTTGTCTCAGGCAAGGAAATTCCTTTTGCACTTTTAAAAATTCATTTTTGGTATTGTCGATTTAGGTCTCAAGAACGAGAAGCTAAGTTTCACAATAGTGTCAATATGGGCATTACCGCGGAAACTTGCAGATTTTTGTCGGCATTTATTGCTCTGAGTGGTCATGAGAGTTGACGCAGCGACGCGTAGATTTCATCTGAAGCTATCATATCCTTTCGAAGAAATTGTTACGCAACACGATGAACATTTTTTGGTGATAGAACAAGGTGTTCACGGAACTGATACGAAAAGCCCATGCATTAGGAGCACTTGGCTTGAACCCTTATCATCCGCCCTAGTCATCAAACTTATGGGAATCAATTGGTCTGATAACTTACAAGTAGAGGACCAACCTTGCGGATCACGGATTTGGCCAAGACTCTGGGAATCATCTTGTTTCGGTGAGAAATGAAGATATCCCAGAGGGTTTATGCTAATAGGCTCTCTGTTCCGAGGTACAGCTATGGACATTAGCATTGCTAGTATAGCTATATATGTGGCTTTTTGATACGGGCCCATATGGCCAATGCTAATGTCCATAGCTGTACCTCGGAACAGAGAGCCTATTAGCATAAACCCTCTGTTATATCTTCATTTCTCACTGAAACAAGATGATTCCCAGAGTTTTGGCCAAATCCGTGATCCGCAAGGTTGGTCCTCTACTTGTTAGTACAACGACCCTTCTCTATTTGAAATAAAAAATGATGACTCCGTGAATCGGCTTCAAACTTTGGTATCAATTGTCTGTATTCTAATCATAGAACAAAGGAGAAATAAATTTTTACGAATTGGGTTCGAACCCTCTTGTCGACACGCGAGGCCGATACATGGAATCTGCAAGTTTTCATGATAACGCCCACATATTATACTGAAAATGCTAAAGTTGTTGGCTGTATCTTTGAACAAGATACTCATTTCAAGGTGTTGATAGTCTCTGATGAAATTTCTGTGGGGGTTGTTGTTCCAAATCCTTTGAGGTTCCCCTTGTAAAGCAATTCTCAGGTTTACATGGATTTTGGTCCTCGTCTATGAACGATTTCCAAGAATAGAAAACCATAAAAATGATGGAACAAACTGTTTGCGGGATCTAATCCTGGATATGGATTTGGGGAGGTGTTTTTCAGTCAATCAATTCTACGAATCATTCATATAGTACGTTTGCTTTGAACAAGTTTCATCTTTTTCGATTTCAAAATTCAACATTTAGTTACTGCTGGACTCCGTCATCTTTGTGCGACAAAAATCAAAATTTCATCCATAGCTAGTTGAATTACACTAAGGTTGATAAGTTGCAGGGTTTATTTCGACCGATAGTTCGAAAGACCGTTTATTTCGCACCTTATGTCGAGCATTTAAGGAGAGTAACACATTGGTGCTTTATACAATATCAATGATCAGGAATCTCGATTCTGCAAGTGCTTCAATCTAATTGTGACGCATTTACACCCACACATTTGTAATTTTGGAGGAAGAATTGTGATGTTTTGACCGAACAGATTCCATCATAACGAGAGTCGCATGATCTTTTGCAGGATACCTTGACTTTTTAATTTGTTCAACTTCATCAACGTAGTTAAAGGCGAAATTGGAATGACTGGATAAAACTACTAGAGGGCACAAAACTCGAACCATATAATCGCAATCTAGTCATATTTGTTATGCAATGTCTGTAGAGCATGTCTCTCTCAATTAGATTCGTTTTGACAGCAGCTTTTCATGATCATTTGGCTTCAAACGTATATGATTTTTGGCAGAGTGCGCTGGTAATGCCGTTCAAAAAACTATTGCGGCGATTGATAAGAATTCAGTGACGTGTAAATATCACGCTTTCCGTGAATAAGAATTATTGAAACAAAGCTCGTACTAGTCAATTCAACCACATATTTTTCACGCGACAGCTCAATGTATTATATGGCCTTGTGGGATGAACAGCGATGAACATAGACAGTTTCGCTTTTTGTTCGAATATACAAGCGGTGATTGGATTATTCCTTGATTAGCAGTGGTTCTTAAAATCCAACGGATTGGTTTAATTTCCTACCAAACCATCGACTTTGAAAATACATGGTTCATCACTCTCACAATACTCGAGCGAGAGCCTTACAAAATTATTTTAATGATAGATAGTTCCATAGTCAGCCGACAGAATGTATCGTCTGGTCTTCAGTCTCCTTGAATTCATTTCAAATTTCACAAGAAGCATCAGAGGTATGTCCATCAGTTTTATTTCATTCGGAGTTGTTCCCCCTGGATGTGACTTTCGACAAAATCCCTGAAGAAATTGAAGTTGACGTGCAAATTTTCTTGACGTTTTTTCCAGGAGCCTTGAGACACGATGTTTATTCCCACGAGGGTATCCGTTGTGTACAAAATTGGGCTACCTGAGTCTTTCTAAAGATATAAAAATGATAAAAGTTATTTTATTTGATAGAATTCATCCCATTTCTTTCAGATCGAGGAGATGAATTATAGAGTACTTTGCTTTCTCAAATGAGAAAGCCTTGTAGTCGCGACAGCAGAAATTGCCCCTTCGCACTCTTTCTCTTGCATTTTCTCCCGCCCGGTTCCACAAAATCATATCAAAACAACTCATTCCTGATCAATTCGACGAGATCTTTCCATCGGTAAAACTCATTTTGTTCTACACCTCTCCACTAATTTTCTGTAAATCAATCAAGGGCCGTGCATTTCCGTGTCTGTGTGTGTGCGTATGTGTGTTGTTCGAGTTTTTTGTTCGCGAAAACTCCCACACCGTTCACTCGTTTACTCCCAAATTTTGTTCACTCCTTGGGGACCACTATCTCATGAGGCCAGCCCATTTCCTTTTTGATTTACGAATTTTAAAAGAAGCACCATTTCATAATTGAAAAATCCATAAAATCAACGCATTTTCCATTAAATTTGTCTAACTTCTTCAAATCTTCCTTTAAAAATCTGAAAAAATTATTTCCAACTCATTTTCATCTCTTCAATGCAGTAGGATTTTCAAAAAATTTCTATCACTCTTCGTTTTTTATTAAAAAATTGGAATTTTGAAAAAAATTTATATTTTCTTAGTCTCTCAAAATTTTCCTATACAATTCCGAAAGAATTACTTCCAACTCATTTAGATCTCCCTAATGTGAAGCCATCCTGAAAAAACCCTGTAAGGCCCCGTTTCCTTTGAAAAAATTAGAAAATGCTTGAAAAAATGAGAAATTTGTAATTTTTGCAAATTTTTCCGAATTTGACTCTTTGACTTCTAGAACTTAGGAAAAATTATTTTTGGTCTCTATTTCAATGTAGTTGAAAAGATGAGTGAATGAAATACCAACAATGATGATGGAACAAAGGAGATTCCTAAAATTTGGTATTTGGATTAGTTTTGAGAAAGCATACTGCTAATCTCTTTTAGCAGCTTTTATCCATTGTATAAGAAACTCGTGCGTGTACCAGAGTTGTCATTTGGAATCCTCTGAACTTCGACTGACTTAGAGCAAAAGTCAGACAATTCAATTGGAATCTCGTCCGGTCGAGACTTTAGAGTGACAGGTATCTCTCTCGGAATCGAGTGAAGTGGGTTCAAAGTCAGTCGAAGAGATTCAGAGAGTAAGATAATTGTTACCTCTCTCATCCTAATTAAATAAGATTTTTGGCGTAACACTTTTATATTCTCTAGTCCCCTCATTTTCCTGGCATAAAAACTGGGGGAATCATCGTTTAAAAAAGGCATACGTACGGTTGTCATTCTAGGTGGCCAATGGCTACACAGTAATGTTCCTTTTGCATCGCGAGCATCATTGAGTTTGGATTCACAGTCAGTTTTACTAAGCAAAGTTAAATCTGCCACATGTAAGGTGTAGGTCCTGGTCTGTCCTCTGACTTTGGTATTAAAACCTACGCCTAGTACCGAAGTCCCAAAAAACTCTTCATTCCTTTTTGGAACAAAGACTCGCTCGATTCTCCACCCATTCAGTTCATCTTTTAACTGAAAACAAATATTATTGTGGGGCTGAATTTGATCTTCAGAATCAAAATCAATTGTGCCATATTCTCTTACCGTTAGGATGGCAGAATTTAGATACTCAAATACGGGAGGTTGCGCATTTTCTTCAAGCCAGTCATTGTATGCAACTACACGATCAACATCATAACTGTCACATTTGTGAATCTCGCGAGATCCTCCGAATACTTGCAGTGTTTTTCGTTGCTTTTTACTGTCTTTGATACACTGATGCATTGATAACACATGCCTCTTGGTGATGACGACTCCGAGACAGTGTATGTAATATTTAGACTTTTTCGATGGAATGTAGTGTTTTGATCCTATGTATACAACGAATTTCAGCCCCTCCGTATCTTTGGCTAATCTATGGTCTCCGTCAAATATGGATTCTACATAAGAAGGATACTGCAGTGAATCTATAGAAAAACACTTATTACTTAGTAGA
>JAPYYZ010004445.1:0-10539 GCA_030522705.1 Eretmocerus eremicus
GCTCAGTCGGCATGAAAATCGCACTGTTTTGCCATCTAAAACGAAACATTTACAAGAGGGCCCGAATCAGGTGTCCAGAAACTGGTGGTTTTACCTTATCCAATCATCTAGCAGAGCGCCTCGCTCACCGCAACGCGCTCCGCAACGCTATCGCGTTACATACGTCGAGATTCAAATCGAGCGCCACTCGCGCGGAGCGATATTACTCACACGACGCGATAGTCGATACGAAGTCGACGCGTCAAATAGATACCAAGATATATATATTTATATATATACACTAGATTTAATAATGCGCGCCACGGCGCACGGTGTGTACAAGATGTAAATGTGAATAACCCTTTATAGAGTTTAATACAGCTGTAGATTGCGCAGGTATCTACATACCTCTATGCGATAACACATGAGGCGTCTCTCGACAAATACATATGCACGATCTCATTCATACCGAAAACAGAGTGGAACAGAATGCAGTATATCGATATCTCGATGCTGTAGAATCATATATCGGTAAGTGGATAAGCTCCATAGTTCGATATTCGATAAATATCGGGCTTCGCCGAATGATATTGAGGATCTTCTCCCATGGACGCACACGGAAGTTGGAAGGTTCATGGATCGATACGGGAGCCCGGGGAGTATTCTACACGGATATACCGTAAGCTCAAGCAATTTTGGCAGCCACAGGGTGACTTTGGCCACTTTCCCTTTTTGCTCTAACTTTTGACCGATTGAGTATAGAGCATCCTGCAGGGGCTCATCTTGAAAATACGGCGTGGAGCTTCCAAATGAGCTCTTGCAAGATCCTTTGGGGCAAGTCAGTATAAAGTTGAAACAAGAAGGGCAAGAGGCCAAAGTCACCCCAGCTTACGGCACTCGGAAAAACTGCTTATAATCACTTCATCTTTCTACCCTCACGCTACAGGCTTTTTTTCCTTCGCGGTTTGAGGCAAACTAGTCGTCTACTTGGAGGAAATCTTTCCTCCAAGGAATTTAGATTGAAGGCCGTCACAATAGATGCCCATCAAAAGTGTGCAGTCAAGTCCGACGCCTAAAATGTTATCGATCCGCCGTATGATACATTCTCGCCACTAATCACCGCGTTCAGGACAGAAGATGTGCGAAGACATTCTACCAAAGCTCCAATTCCAAACCAGCATGCTTTAGTTTGAATCTCATTAATGTAAGTCCATCTCTCTTTGCATATGATGCAATGTGCTCTAGATCTTTTTTGTTATTATGCACAATATCTTCTACGTTTCTTATGTGCCCGCTGTTGTAAATGTTGTAATCACCTGCATAGAGATCGTTCTTACAATCCAATGAAATGGTCGGTGAATCGATGATACTTGAGGAAAAAGGGGGCCTGCTTCACTCCCTCGCTGTATACTCGATTCTCTGTTCCGAGGCCGTTAGCTGCCCAGTTGGTGAAACGATCGTTCGCTTCCCATCACTTAAAAATGACCTAACCCGCATTCAAGCTGAATCTGAGGAATCCCGCTGATAGAACAAGTGAAAGTACAGTCCAGTCTACAAGCTCCACTTGAGCATTTGCCTATGCAAAATTCTCGGCGAAACCCATAGTTCACAGCCCAGCAGGTTCAATTTCGGTCACATTCCACTGAGCTGGCGTTGTCGAAAGATTATTCTGAAGTTCATACTGCCATCCATTAATGGAGATAGATCCCAAGACCGTCGAGTGATCCGCATATCCGAAAAATTGTCAGAAACAAGGCGAGGGGACGAACGTGGGTCCGGGTCACCGATTCCGAATGAATTTTTCTGTACATTCTTGTATCACCTGAAGGATGAAGAATCCAGAGTATCTCCGTCAAATGGATCTTCTATTTCAAGATACAGGCATAGACGTCAGCATTGCCCACACAGGCCCGTGTTAAAAAAATCGCAGATATATATATACACCAACAATGCTAATGTTCATGGCTGTATCTTGAAACAGAGTGCCCATTTGACGGAGATGCCTGGAATTCTTCATATTCTCGGTGGTACAAGTCTGTGAAAAAATTTTGGTAAAGATTGGTGACCTGGACTCCTGGTCCTCCCATTGTTAGCGTACTTCTCTCAAACTGTATGAGAGGGTATTTTTGAATATCCGTAATTTTTCCAGTATCGTAATTAAACAGGGAACGGATGGGACGTAAGTGATATAGACGCATATTTCGTTTTACAACCAGGAATCTGTAGACAATTTTCATCACAATTGGTTCTACGGAGACGTGGATTTATCCTTGTCAGTAACTTCTGCGTGATGCATACTTATCTAGAAACATTAATAAAGTAGCTACTGGAAACTTCGGAACGGGAGGAAAATTGAACTGCTCACATGAATAATGATTGTTGTTTATCACAGTTGGTATAGACGGAGAAAACTATGACTATGGAGAAATGTTGGATGGTTTGGCGGAATTCCTGGGATTTCAACCACCAAACGAAGAAGAGTCGTCACTCCCACACTGTGATCAACTACTTGCAAGCGTCTCGCGAGCGAATGAGGATGATATCATTGCACTGGAGTCATACTGTTCATCCATAGAAGAACCTGGTCCAAGCTGGTATACACCATCTATTTCGAGCTGTGAGTTGATTCATCTTAAGTTTTCCGAAACTAATGGTCCTCAAAAGCATCTTCTTCTGTCATCATGCGCGGCTCTGGTACTTGCAATCTAGCTCCCAAGCATACATGTAAACTTCAGCTACTCAATCGCGCCAACGTTCATCTCATGTGACTCCTGGCTCACGTGTTTATCTTTTTGATATAAAATATATGGATAATATATTCATAAAAAAAATTTGCAATGCATCATGATGCGTTGAGAATTTCCTTCCGCGGTGATTGATAACATTAGATACCCACGCGATCAGACGAAGCCTTCGAGATCTTTTTCATAAAATAAGTATCGCATGATACCTGAGAAATATTTAAAGCTCTTTTTGTACATATCATTCCTCGTTTCAAAGCTCCTGGATGTTCGACCGAGACTTTGGACTGCACATCACATAATCAGCAGCACCACAGAGATCGCGTATCGTACGAGGCTCCTTCATGCTTAGCTCGAAGCAGCAGTGTCACATCCGAAAGCAGCTCGGAAAACTCGAAGAGTCAAACCACCAAGAAATCTCACCAATGTCTGGTTTGCAGCAAAAGCTTCAGTACCAAAGGCAATTTAGACAGACACACTAAAATACATGCGGGTAAGAAGCTACGGCCACACTCTGAATGTGATCGAAATTCCCAAGGTCGATACAGCTCACATGAACAATCGAAGAGGGTGCATGAGGGTGCAGGAGACTCCTCCGCTTCAGACTGCACAAAAAATTGTAATCTTTTGTGCACCAAAGGAAGCAGTATCAACGAAAACTTGAAGGTTCATGCAGATCGGCAGTCTCGCCTGTCGTCCACGAATAGTGAATCTGCCAGCAGTGAAAGCACAGGAAGGTCCTTCTCGTGTGAAACGTCAAAGAAAGGTTACAGAAGAAAGTCCTCTTCATATAAACACGTGAGAAAACACGCGAATGAGAAGCCTTTTGCTTGTTCAATCTGTGAGAGGAGCTTCAGCTGTCGAAGAAATATGATGGCACACAGAAAACTGCACGATGGCAAAACAAAAGCGATTATCTGCCCAATCTGTGGCACGGGATACGGTCGGAAATGTACTATGGTGACGCATTATAAAAAAAAACATGCAAATGAGGGGCCTTTCCCGTGTTACGTTTGCGACCAGTCGTTCGATTGGCGCCTCGATCTAGAAACGCACATGGACTCACACACTGTCGAGAAATCCTTCCGATGTGATATTTGCGGCAACAGCTTCGTTCGTAGATCCAACTGGATCAAGCACATGAACGCACATCATGGTTCATCATCCTCCATCAGCAGCAACCAGAATTTTGAAAACGATGATAACCTAGGAGGCGATCTTGTAACAACCGTTCCTCCTATTCTGGTTACATCAGAAGGTGAGGATGGATTTTATTCTGTAACGAAATCCCAACCCGATGAACCCATTATACATGGAGTCATTCATCATAAACGAGGTGCACTAAACAGGTTATCGAGATCAACCGTGAAATAACTGTATTATCAGAGTTGATTCGGTGAGTTTGAAATTCATGACGGCAGAACAATTTGTAGTTTTCCCGCATGAATCTGGTCCGAAATCAAATGTATCAACTCTAAACAAGACATTTTGAGATTATTGAAATGAAGAATCAAACAGCCCAAGAGCAATCGATTTTGTTGAGCCAAGAATCTTGACGCAGCTTTCATAAAATTTGAAAATTCGCAAAAAAATTAGATCAGACGTCGTAAAAATGATTCTTGACCCGCTAACGCAAATCCGTGCCTGTCCGGCAGAACAACCAAAGTTTATCAAAGCTCGTGACAGCTCGAATTTTGTCGCGGCTCAATATTTTCCGTACCTTGGCTCATTCTGGATCATATATCAAAACCTTCAAAATAACCTACGGGACGTAGGATTCGAATAGAGCAACGCCGAGTTCTACCACTCTGACGAAACTGGAATATCAGTTTTTGAAAACATTTCCTTCCGAAAAAATGTGGTGCTTCTCGCAGCTTTAATTCTAGCTCGTTTGAATATCTCTGAAGGTGGCTTGGCTAGCCATAAAGCTTATTCCAGAACTTCAAAATTAGCTAAGTAACCCCCGAAAATCACCCAATTTTTTCGGGAGAGAATGTCTCTTCTTCAAAAACTGACATCTCTGTTTGGTCAAAATAATATAGCTCGGCGTTGCTCTGTTCAAACCCTACGTCCCGTAGCTTATTTTGAAGGTCGATCCAAGGTCCGTTTGAAAATATTGAGGTGCGATAGAATTATAGCTGTCATGTGCTTTTTGATGAAACTTAATGGCTATATATATGTCCGTCAGCTGTTAATCCACATGAAAGAAGAGAAATTAGGGATTTGGCTCGCATTTGGAGGAATGAACAGGTTTAATTTTTATTTCAACGGAATTTTGATGAGTTTGACTGGTAGAAGAACGCTTGGTGCGACGATTTGTTTGACGTTTTTGTGAAATATTTTCTTGCTTCTGGTCCACCGTTGAGAGGCTTGTGTTGTACCCAAAAAATTTCCAATTCCTACGGACTACAGATTCTTTAATCATCAAATGTATATATACGATTGGTCATTTGCGAGCCAAGAGTATGGCTAATTCGCCGACTTTTTTTCAGCTAATTTGCTGACTTTGTCATACTGACTTCTGACTGCAGATTCTTGATTCTTGTACATTACAAGAATAACATCCAGCTTCGTGCCGCTTGCGAGCTTCTGCCACGGGGACTTGATGTAATTCTTCATGACACGCGAGCTAATTTGACCCTTTGAGCATGTTGGCTTATATATTAACCACATCATTTGCCCTCAAAATTATCTAATTTTGAGTTTTTCGGAGACTATTTCGAGTACCTTCATTGGGGTTTCTCGGTGAATAGTTCGAGTAATAGTTGCAGAAGGGTTTTGCATCGCTCCAGAGTTGACAATTGTTTAGAGTTACTTCATAGATTTGAATGAAGACGAAAAAATGAATTGAAATTGTCTCAAGTTTGTAATCAGCGACCCATAAAATCATAGTACACCAATTTTCATGACAATTGGTGCCTCAGAAAAATGTGTACCGCAAAAGGCTACAAGATGTAAATTCGACACACGTCACTCGGAGGTATCATTACATGAAATAATCGAGTAAGGGAGATGGATACCCGTTTCAGTTGGAGATGAGCTTGAAAATGGTTAGTCTCGGTTGGCATCAGCTGAGTTGATGGGTCGCAATATTTGGAGGGTTCCCGATCAAAGTGGGGTGGATTTATTTTTCGAACTTTTTCGGAGACGTAATCTGTACGCTTGGAATCTCGTCCAAGAACAATTGTAATAGAATGGTTCAACCTAAGATATCCTCCTCAAAGCGGGAAATTTTGTGTGATGAACTAGCATGAAAATCAACGTCTAAATGACGCGGATAGCCGCTATAAAGACCCATGCTCTAAAAAATTTATCATGTGATCATTATACATGAGAATTTTGATGGAAATCGGAGGTCGTTTCATAAAGGAAATCCCCATTCTCTAAAGTTTAGGCCCTACTTTCGGCATTTTACGAAGTGGGTCACTTACTTAAACACAACAAACACGACAAAGTGACTTACACGTCACTTTGGTCGAGAATCCTCCATTTGTTGATGGGTCGTATATTTGTGCATGTATTCATGACTTCGTTAGCAGTAACATCAGATTAACAATCAGATCATCGTGTTATGATCGCTTCACTATCCATGGAATGGACCTATTTGTACACATGAACGGTTGGGCAGGTGCGAAAGGCGTGAGTAGTTTAGTATAGATTGCGATTTACATCGCGACGTATTAGAACCATTATCTTATTTCTCAGTCGAGGGGCTGATAATCCCCCCTCCCTCCTCACCCTTGTCTGTTCCAAAAAATATGGAGGGCTAGTGAAAACATACGTGCTTCAAAATAGTGCACGATATGAGGTTTTCAAGATTCAAGAATCACCTCATTGCGCACGGCGTGGGGGATCGCACTAGCTAGCGCGCGAGCGCCAGCTTCACGCCGTACCATGATGAGGCTCTTGAAACTCTTATATTGTAATATATTACTCTATACATTTTGATAAATGTCAAGATTTTGAAAAATTAGTTCCAGACCTCTGCCTTGGGAAGAAAAAATTTTCCACCAGAGCTCAAATGTCGAAGGTCCTGTAAATTTCCTCATATATCTATCCTTTCATGTATCATTTCATCGGCTCGGTTCCTAAGCTTTGAGCCTACACCGCTCTAGTTTCGAACAATCACAAATGTTGTATGATGTTCCTTGTGATATCCTCAATTTGATTTGCGTGAATTCTGAAGTCAAATCTCATTTTTGTCTAGATTTGGACCAGCGTGGGATGCCCGATCAATTGACAAGAGCAGAAATGGAGATGGAGAGTTCATGGTGTCTGGTTGAATATCCTGGAGAGGGTGGGTGCATACTACGGAGTATTATCAGACTAAACCGCGGAAGTCGAGATCTACGCTGCGAGAGCGGTCAAGTCTCGAAATGATGTGGTAAGTAAGTATTTTCATCATAGTATCTATACGACAAGAGCACTCCATCTATGACATTAAATGTGCCAAATTTTGTGAGGTTTGTTAACATTGAAGTATCTTCAGATGTGGTCCTAAGAAGAACTGCTGAAGGATTATTTTCTTGGAGCCCAATATTCGAGAAACTGCTTCCGCTGGGGAGATGATCGAATAATTCAACAAGGAAAGAACTGCAGATGGAGGTCGGGGCTTTTCCTAAAATATTGAGTGCAATATTTTGCTATGGTGATAAACCATTTCCTGAGTTGAAATTTGGATGCACAATTCAATAAGACACCGGAGCACGACCAACCTTTTACAACTAATTACATTGGCGTTGAAAGACTGCTGAATTGGCTCAATAATCATACCGCTGCAAGTCCAATCACTTTGAAGGTCGGCTCACAAAATGATCGAGTGGTGCTATCCTCTGAGGGATTGTATTAAATTATTCAGAAGTGATATATTTCGAACCCATCAATGAGACGCTTTTCGACCGATGGTGATGAAGCTCGAGTACGCCCTTGTCCCAATGTTGGATGCCACCGTTGTCCCGAAGGGCCCCAGGCAACATCGATGGATATAATATGCGCATATTCTCCCCGTACTATATCACAGCGCTGCCTGGCGGAATCCTCTAAGAGGCTCGCATGCAAGAGTCTTGGAGGAATTCTGTCCATATACAGCATGGGCGCGACACATATCTCGAATATCCATAGGAGAACTGGGGATCGAATGCGAAAGAGTATGGGTCAAAATTCCAGCGCTCTTGGTAACAAAGATATTGAGCACTCGCAGGATGGGATCGGAGTAGTATTCCAAGAGTTGCAGAGCTCGAAAGTGTCGAGGCGGGCGTCCCCAGTTGAGTCGGCTGCTGCTGCGCGACGACCACGCCGAGACTTTCACTCAACTTCGATTTCCTCAACCTCGACCGTATTGAGTCCCACAATAGCTTGAAATCTTCGGCTTGGAATACTCTACGGCCCAGGTGCAGCTTTTTCCGCGTGTAGGTGACAGTTCTCTCAAATACTCGAGATGAACAGCTAAGCCCTATGCTGCCATGCGGTGAATTTTACTCTTAACTTACAAGTAGAGGGTCAACCTTGCGGATCACGGATTTGGCCAAAACTTTGGAAATCATCTTGTTTCGGTGAGAAATGAAGGTGTCCCAGAGGGCTTATGCGAATAGGCCCTCTCTTCCGAGATACAGCTATGAACATTAGCATTGCTAGTATACCTATGTATGTCACTTTTTAATACGGTCCTATATGGGCAATGCTAATTGCCCATGCTAATGTCCATGGCTGTATCTCGGAACAGAGAGACTATTGGTCTAAACCCTCTGGGATATCCTCATTTCTCACCGAAACAAGATGATTCCCAAAGTTTTGGTTAGATCCGTGATCGGCAAAGTTGACCCTCTACTCGTTAGTACGCAGCTTGGCCACTGCCTTTCACTGGCATCGCCACTGCAAGGTTCTTTCCATGGCAAAGCGCGCGGCCCGGAGCGAATATACGTATAGTTGATCCATCTCGTATTAAAAGAATGTGTAAGATCCACATAACTAACGTATATTCTGGAAGTATACTCTTGGGATAAATGCCCGCCTTATATACGTTTTGGAATGACATCGAAAAGACGTATAATATCCGTATACCCTCACCTAATTTCCTGCTATATTGCTAGAAAAATGATCTGTTGAAAAGTGTATCTTGAGCAAGTCGGCTTAACGCATGAAAGACGCTGAGTAGGATGAAATTGCATAGTCTCGAACATTTTGTCTGGAAAGGTTATAAAATCGATGTATAAGAGCGTGATCCCGCTCACGTGCGAACAAATTGATGAAATTCGATTCTCTGATACATTCATCAGCTAATCACAGGGTATTTCTGATGAATTCACGTAGGTAATGCAGCAAACCTACAAATCGATGGGTAATAGAGACTTACAAGTTCGTGGAAAAATTTGTGCGAGTTTTGCTCGAATCGTCCGTATTAAGAATTGGTCCAATGAATAGAGAGTAATGACTTGTTTATAAATTGATTACAAAACATTGCAGCCGGATGGGTATAAGTCCAGGAAGATGTGATTCTCGTTACTCGACAAGCTTTGACACTCACTCTTCGTCAACCGATCGCGTAGTACACGCTCCTCTTGAGTTCATGTATCAACGTGATAAGGGCGAAGGGCTGGAACGATGGAGACCTCTCCCCTTTGAGAAAAATCCTTGTGATCCCATAATTCCTCATGAGAGCGGGTTCTAGGGGAATTCTGAGTCAGGATTCTTCACCAAACTAGGTCTAAAGAATGTTCCGAGCAACGATTCGAGATCTCAGATTGAGTGGGATTGTGAATATCTCGATCGGAGAAGGTGATACATGGAGAATTCCCTATGGATCTTGATAGAAAGCGCACATATTCTCGATGTACCACTTTCTCCGATCGAAAGTTTCACAATCACACTCAATCTGAGATCTTGCATCGTTGCTCAGAACAATTCGAGGATTGAGAATCCCTTCCAAAATTTTCTTACAACCATCAAAGGATCTCTTGCTGGTCGGAGCCATATTCAGTTCTCAATAATATTTGTATGAAAATAAATCAGGTACGAAATGAAAGGTCTGTAATAAAATTTACTAAAAAGAATACTCATAGAGGTTATAACCCCTATGAACTGTAAAAACGATGCATCGTATAAACAAAGTGAATGCAACTGCATTCACAGCGTACCGTCATTCTCATGAAGTCACTTATAGTTCTTAAGTACAAAGTGCAAATGCTCGCCACCGCGTATACGTGTTTCGAGGACCGCGTATAACGAGATATAGGCTCAATACACAAACCGCGTATAAGTGGTCCCGACTGTACTTCCGCGATGAATTCTGACTCAGAATTTGCCTAGAACCCGCCCTCACGAGGAATTATGGGTTCCAAAGGGAGAGGACTCCATTATCATTGCTCTTTGCTATCACCACGTTGATGCATGAACTCAAGAGCAGCACATATACCAGCGAGTATCAAAGTTTGCTGAGTTTTTCCGCAAACTTTTAAGTCTCTACTACCCATTGGCATGTAGGTTTGCCGCATTACCTATACACTGAGAGCCATGAATCGTGCCCACAACTATATTTTGATCGTTGTCTCAACAATCTTCAAAATGCTTGATACAAATATTGACGACAGTGCCGATGCGCTTACGATCGTAGTTGATAAGTTGGATATAGTCGCATCAACAGTCCCGAGATAGTAACTGTTACGATGCGATATTTGGCCAGCTCACGCGTGGTTGTGGTAGCGCTCGTTGGTTTGCGCGATATAGCTGCTGGTCGCTGCGCGCATCGGCTCTCGTGGCAGGCGTCGTCCCCGGGGGGGGGGGGGGGGGGGGGGCCCGCCCCCCGCCCCCCCCCCCCCCCCGC
>JAPYYZ010004446.1:0-10539 GCA_030522705.1 Eretmocerus eremicus
TGCATCTCTCAAGAGTGAACAACAGTTTTCATGGTCCTAGGACGCTCTGGTTTTAGTCAATCAATTTTAGAAAGAGTGTCCCCCACAGGGGACAAAATAATGAACGGGTTAATTTGGATGCATGGCATCCAAGTTATGACAATTTGAAGAGGAAAAGTGCTCTCTCCATGATTGTTAGACCCGAATTTTCGCTTATAACCGCCGTTTTCGACGCCTTTCTTCAAATTGAACAGAGACTCAGTACTCGTGGAAATTCGATAATTCTGACCACCATTGAAATTGAACCACTCTATGGTTCTCTTCATTTGGAAATAATTTTGATTCCCGAGGAAAAATTTGGATGTCCGCTATTGCGTGGTCAAATTACATACGATTGGATAATTTGGCCGGCAAAAACTGTCTGCTATCGCGCGGTGTCCGCTATTACAAGGGTTTGGTTCCAATGGAAATCAAATCGAGCCTCCAAAACTGTCCACTATTGCAAGGTGTCCGCTATTCAAGGTTATACTGTATTTGGATGGATTCGAAATGATTTTCTGTTGTGGAATGAGTAAGAATAGTGGAGCGTTTGCCAGGCCTGTAACACAGAACACTCCGGACTACTCCGGCCTTGCCAACTTCGAGGGAATATTTCAATTCTTCCGTGATAGAATGGAGAAAAAGACCGAAAATGAGTCCACACGGGTCCAAATACAGCCACAATTCGACTTCTGAGCTGGGAATTGGATGAAGAGAGCATTATTTGAAAGATTTCCTTACATTTTTCAAGATAAAAGTAAAAAAGGCTCAATATGATCCCAAATAGGCTCAAATATGTCCTTTTTGTGAGTTCTGGATTGAGAAACCGGTAAAACATGAACAATACCGCAGGAGCGATTTGTTGAAACTTTTTGACGATAAACTCAAGTATAAGACTGCATCAATATTAGAATCATGGTTCCAGTGGAGAAAGCAAAACATTATTAAGGTATTCCACGCCTTTGGGACTTTTCCGCGATTATTCTTTAAATATTCCCGGAGCAGTTTTTTTTCGATTCTGATGATAAATGAAGATATTTTCATCTCAAATGTTGGGATATGAAAACATTTTTAGAAGCGGATGGAATTTCCAGGATAAGTTGATATAAGAACCGGAATTCAAGAATTTTCCAGGATTTCAAGGATAAAAAAAGTTTTTCAAGGAGATTTCCAGGATTTCCAGGTTTTCTAGGTGAGTAGGAACCGTGTCTAATTGAAAAATTTGCAAAATCGGTAAGGTATTAGATTCAAAACCGAAAAAAGACCGGCCCCGTCAAAATGTGGTTTTGGATTATTGTGCAACATTTTCAGCGAGAAGGTTGAAATCTGAGAAGATTCGCGGGATTCCTCCAACTGATGTAGCTCTGCAGACTTTTCACGCGGTACGAAAATTTTCAGAGTAAGTATCTTGAAGGAAATGAAAAACTTCCGGAATGACACTTTAGTAAAATTATGACGGTGGGGAGGGCTGATGAATATTTAACCTTTTTCCACATAGTACTGAAGCTTGTATGGTCAATAAATTTGACCGAGTCTGCATAAAAAATCTCGTGACTCGAGTGCCCGAAGTGAAAATTCAAAACCCATTTGTAAAGCACAAATTCTCGGCATCGCACTATCGATGAAACGATCCGTAGATATATACTCACCTCAGGAGCTGGTCCAACCAGTGATGGTGCAATGACAAAAGCTGTGCTCATCTCATGATGCAGTGATTGCTAGACACGTTTGATATACGACGATATCCATGCATTAAAACGCAAAACTCAGTGCATTAATCTCAAGAGTTCAATGTGTATACAGGTTGGGCTAAATCCGCATAAATGCACTCGATGAACTATTCACTCAATATTCTGAATTTATTTCTTCACATATGCTCGGTTTTCGGAATCCATTGAAAGTAAGAATATCTGAAACATTACGATTTTCCGAGCGAACTGAGAAAAGTGAGTCTATGTTCCTGAATATGCCGTGCAAGCACGAAACAGATTCAATCTTTCACCGCGAAAACCCTGATATTGAGTTTGGAAAGGGTGTGAAGATTATTCTTCCATAGAATTAGGAATGTTGAGTTCATCAAAAATATCAAGCTGCACGTGCGTCACTCGATTAATGTATTCTGAATTATTTGATGTATAATCGGTTATTGCTCCGATTTCAGGAGACTTCTGAGAATTCATCCAAGAGCCGGTAAAGACTGCCTTTTCGTCATTAAAAATTCAAAAAGAGAAAAAGAGTTTTGAACACTTTAGCCGTCTCGTTCCTCTGACCAAATTGGTGAATTAATTATTGAAACCTGATAATCATTTTCTACTAGTCAGAAAAACCTTGTCAAGCTCTGTGGAGAAGTATCGATGGAAGTCATGTTCACACATTGATTGAGTTTTTGCTCCGAAAACGAGCCGCATACCTCAAGATCATCAGGAAGAATTTCGTGAGACAATGAAATAAAATTATATTAATGAATTTGATTGGAGTAAACTTTTTAAATTTCTCCGTTGTCAAGAAAAGAAAAGTAATTCAGTATTCAGGAGACTGCAATTTATACATGTACAAAGAGGGTAAGGGTAGACTAGATCAATAATAATTCATGGATTTAAAATAATCTTCTATATTTCTCTCAAATTCTATAAGATTCTTTTCTCCGTACTGATACGGATGATTAATCAAAATATTTTATATGTACAAATATAATTATTATCAATACATTGTATGTTCGTTTCGGAGCATAGAAAATAGGACTAACTTTCAGACAAGAAATTATTGTGTCCTTTTCACAATTAGTTACGACAAAATACTCTCAACTTTTATACTTGAACAATACATCAAAATATACACACAGTCCAACGCATTCTGAAATCTGACTCGATTATGTCATCATCCGCTCCAACTGTTGCACATACATTTCTAGCATAATAAGCTATCGTTGGATTTATATCATGGCATTTGCTTTCATCAAACAATGTACTCGAGTATTTTGTAAATATTCTGCTCTGGAATAATGCAATTCATTGTTATTAAAATTTTGCTATTGTATCACACTTTAAATTTTTGAAAAATATTTCATACATTCTTAAATCAGTAAGGCACGGATGTGATTCCCTTGAGATTGCATCAATAATTTTACTCAAGCAAAAGCCCACTGTACTATAAAATATCATTCATCTTTCATAAATATATACAAATACCTCAATCATTTTCCTTCTCTGTATGCTCAAGGTTTCTTATAAATATAGTAACAAATACAACTCGTATACTCAAAATCGTAGAATTTTGATATTATACAATTTTTCAATCCAAAAATTGGCTATCCAGGGTTTACAATAATTATATATCAATGATTGCACAAAAGAGAAATTTTGTCAGTCAAAAATGGAAAATTTGTTAAAAAATGGAGAACAGTCATCACCGAAGCAATCATGAGTTTGTTCATATAGTTACTTGTTTTATCATTGTTCTAGTAACATGATAATGTTGATTAATATGATAGACTCTTGTGGGCATTGCTGCAATGAATCACCAAGATGCTCAGAGCTGAAGCTTGCATGGATGCAAGAAATCTTGCTCCTATTTCAGTCATTTGGCGATTGGATTATAATTTGATCTTCTCATTAGTGTATTATGTGATATATTATGGCATTGAGTTTGTCATTATGGCTTAGGACTATCCTAGTTGCTTACATGTACTTATTCATCTTACAACTTTCAATATTGTAGAATGACTCCTTGACCTGAGGATATTCAAGGCGGGCTAAGGCACATGAAGTTCTTCATTCTTTTGAATAAGTAGCCGTAAATTTCTTACTTTGCTCAATTTTTGAAAAATACTATTCGCCGATCTTTGATGCCAGAGAGAACAAAGAATCCTCCGGGACATTGGCAAAATTGAAAAAAGTCTTTTGCCAATCATTGGAACATTCATTCATATCCAGATGTATTGAAATCTATGAGAAAAATGTATTTTCCAAGCATCATGGTAAGAAGAACAAGAAAGACACTTTACATCCAATCCAAAGTTCACTTGAAAATACTGTTTTTAATGAGATAAATAATTTTTTCTCCTCAACCCTTTATCACTTGCTCAACGGCATATATAAGGCACATGAGTTGCACTAATATTTAATTCCTTACAATCGACTTGCAAAAATGAGATCCTCGAATTTTCCTGGATCCAAGATTTTCGGAAATTCATTAAAGGCTAGAGACTTGCAGCTAAGTGTGAAGCACCAATGCAAACATATTGATTCAGTATGAAGAAAACTTGTTATGTTCAGTCAAGCAAACCAAGCGGCAATATCGCCGTTTGGTGCATAAAATTGTAAAAGAGGTACATGGAAAACAAGAGACTATTGCTGATGGCTTCATCGTTATTGTTTTGGAAAAGTTATTAAATCTACATCGTACAGATGAGTACGTCGATTAGGATTCCTCTAATTGATTAATAAGGTACAAAAATATCTTCGCTTTCGGGGAATCGAACATTGCTATATACATTTGTACAAATTACAAATTATGCAGAGGGGGAGAGGGGGAACGAGAAGTACTCGACCACGTTCGAGTATCAAAAGGCAAAATTGCAAAATGCGATTACTTTTGGCTAATGGAAGCCACCAACTTTTGAAGGCGCCTCGCATCGCTTTTTTGCTATTCGCGCAGACACTTAGGGGGTAGGAGGCACATCGCATCGCGCGACAATTTGATGAACGAGGATACATATCTCATAAATCTATTTTTACAATATAATCGTGTTTGTGTACGTATTGTCAATCGGTCACTCTCTCGAAACGTAATCGAAGCCCTCTGCCTTTTCTGAATGGGCTTGCGTTTTTTCAGAGACCATACGTCGCTTTTCCGAGCCAAAATTGATCAACGAAAAGAAGCAAAACGTGTCCTTTTCGTACTAATCTTGTCTTTGAAGAACGAGAGGTAGTATGGAGTAATGAATGGGATTCGACGAATCACTGCTCGGTTCAACGACTAGTCGACTGCCCTTCTATTATATTGTTCTATCCGATAATGCAGATACTCTCGCATAGGGCTCGCCGACGGGCAGAATCGCGCCGCAGGTGTAGATTCTGCAAGTCATTCGCGCTCCCGGGCTATTCCGACGAGAGTATTACCGGTATATAGTACGGCACGCAGGGGAGTTTGCAAATCGCGACATTGGCTCTCGAGCTTTTGCGGATTATTACACGAGGAGTCGGCCTCCGCGACAGCTACCGACTAGATCCCATTAGAATGGCTCTCTATCTCGAAATCGCGTTTTCAGACACGACACGGTCAACGAAAATAGTCCAGCTACGATCTCTATTGTACATAAGGCAAGCAGGCGGCGACGAGGCTAAATGTCTAATCGCACGTCCAGCTAGTAACGAACACTCGTCGGATACCTGACGAAGGCACTCCTCACGGGCGGGTAGTCGAAGTACGGCTGCAGCTGCTGCGGGGACGCGCTCCAGCCGAAGCTCGGCTCGAGCGAGCTCTTCTCCGGGGCGCGGCTCTCGTTCAGGTCGCACACCTCGCGGCTGTTGTTGTTGAGCCCGGGCGACGGCTCGCGCTTGCTCACCGGGTTGTCGAGGTACGGCTTGAACAGGATCGCGTCCTTCCTGCTGCTCTGGCGGGGGCTGGCCGGCGCCGAGGCCGGCTTCGGCTCGAGCTTCGGCTTGACCAGGCACAGCGGCGTCTCCTGCTCGGCGTCGGGGCTCGGCAGCTCGGGCTTCGTCGTCGTCGGGGGCGTCGCGACGAGGCTCGACGCGCAGCACGACTGCGAGCAGCGCGGCGGCAACTCCGGCGGCGAGTAGCAGTAGAAGCCGTCCTGGCAGCACGACAGCGAGCAGCCCGGGGCGCTGTAGGGCGGCGTCAGCGACGAGTCCGCGTAGTCGGGCCTGCTCAGGTCGACCGGGCGCCCGTGCAGCGGCAGCAGCTCGTCGTGGGCGGCGTCGCCGGGCAGCGGGATCGGCGCGCCCAGGCGCTGCCTGTTGAGCTCGACGACGCCGCGCAGCTCGCCCTCCTGGCCGAGCCACTTTTGCACCTGGCGCCGGTTGATGCCGAACTTGCGCGCGGTCGCGCGCTGGTTGCCGCCGACGCCGCCGTCGCGGTGGAACGCGTCGAGCACGTCGAGCTTGAAGCGCAGCGAGAAGGAGCGCCTGCGGGCCAGGTCGGACGCCTGCTGCTGGTCCGTCTCGCTGTCGGACGAGGCGCCGCTCGACGAGGGCGGCGGGCTGAGCGAGGCCCTCCTCAGCAGCGCCTCCTCCTCGTCCGCGTCCAGCAGCGGCGTCGGCTGGTGCCGCGGGTAGCCGCAGCCCGGCTCGGAGCCCTCGGGGCTGCTCGCCGGCCGCAGCTGGTGGTGCAGGTACACCTGGTGCTGGAGGTAGCTCGTCGTCGTGGTCGTCGTCGTCGGGGCGTACGCGGGCGCCGCGTGAAAAGGGTAAGCGGCGTGGCAGCTCGTGTGGGGGGCGCCGCCGGCTGGTGGGGGCGGCCGGCGCTGCTCGGCGGCGGCGTCGCCGTGCAGTCTGGCGAAGCTGAGGTTCAAGGCCGGCGCGGGCGACGCTGGAGCGCCACCGCTGCTGCCGACCGCGGCGACCGGGCTGGCCGGCTCGGAGGAGGAGCCGCTGCTGCTGGCCCCGCCGCGGCAGCAGCTGCGCAGGCTGTCCTCGACCTGCAGCCACTTTTGGATCTGGCGCCTGTGGATGTTGTACTTGCGCGCGGTGGCCCTCTGGTTGCCGCGGCAGTCTATGTCGTTGCGGTACGAGTCGAGCACCTTGATCTTGAAGGCCGGGGCGAACATGCGCCTGCAGCCTATGGCGCCGGCGGCGCCGCCCGGGCCCCCGCTTCCGGCCTTGCGCAGCGCGTGCAGGGCCCGCTGCGGCTGCATCTTGGAGTGCTGCTGCTCGTCGCCGAGCGCGTCCATCACCCCGTGGGCCATGCTCTCTCTCTCGGCGTTGCACAAAATTCACGCGCGCACACTGCTCACTGGTGGGCGCCCGCCACGCGCAAAGTGGCGCCTCCTCGCTCCGTCTCTCTCTGCCTCGCTGCTGTGCTCGTGGAAGTTCAGCCGCTGCCGTATAGCTGGCGAGCGAACGAAAAATGGCTCTCTCAGCGTCGGGGCTGCACGGGGCAGGCCGTGCAGCGGGTCTGGCTCGAGGAAGCCGCGAGCTGGAGGACGGGCCCGGCCGTCATTGCACTTGCCCGACGCTCCGAGACCGTATCGTGGACACTTGGGGCTGCGCGTGTGTGCGTGCGCTGGCGCGGAGCGACGGGGGGCACTCCTCGAGGACGGCGAGACGACTGAGTGCCGAGCGGCGGCCTCGCCAGACTCGCAGTCGCTGTTCCCCCACCCCGCCGCGAGTCACTCTCGCACACCGCCGAGCGTCGGCGTTGAGCGCCGCGCGGCACATATACTTCGGCGCTACGCACACGGACACGGAGACGCGCGCGAGTGCGGGCCCACGTTCGCAGGGCCCGCCCCTCTCTGGTGCAGCCTTGTTCCAGGAACGGATCGGCGCTACGAGGAGATCGCGCAGAGCACGGACTGCGGGCGTAGGCGCCCTCCTTCCTCTCGCTCGCCCTGCCGCGCCTTTCACACCTCGAGAGAGTCCCCCGAGACAGAGAGAGAGAGAGAGAGAGATAGCCTGTCCCTCTCTTTCTGCGATGCATCGACGCATCGGGGCTCCGGCTCGTTAAAAGGGACGCCATTTTGAGGCTCCACTTCCGTTAATGACGAGGAGAGGAGCGAGCGATGCTATGCGCCGCGCCTGCGAGTCTCCCGCGGCAAGTGGGAGAGAGGAGAATTCCCGGCGTCGAGTTGTCTGCCGCGAGCGAGCCTGCCAGCCAGCGTGGAGCCGCCGCGGATTTTTACGCTCTCGCTCTCGCACTTGCTCTCTGTCGCGCGCAGCCCGTCTTCTCTCTCTTTCTCGCCCTCTCTCTCTCTCTCTCTATGTGCACACTTGCGACGCGTTGTACATTTAGGTGTGGGTACATTGTGTGCCAGATATCGCGAGGCTCGCGCGGCGGCACGATTTGCTCGCCGCGACGATTCGAAGCGATGAATTGCGCACACATGCGGAGCCAAGAGCGTCTTCGGTGACGGAATTTTGTAAAATGAGGACGCGCTCTGCGGGCTTATCTGTCATTTTAGCCAAAACATGCGCGCGAGCGACGATTAGTGTGTGCGAACCGTACTCGACGAGGCGAGTAATGCCCTCGTTGCGATCTTTGATAAAGTAAATGAGCTTGTAGATGAGTCAATATTGGCGCACATGTGTTTTCCAGAAACTTCTTCCAGCTTGGGAAACCCTAAACCCACTTTTCGGTTGTATAGCTGATTGGTTGCAGGCCCAGCTAATCCGAAGAAAAAAACACCGAGAAAGAGAGAGGAGTCAAATTTTTCGAGCCAAAGCGACAAACTCATTCTGATTGTGCCCCGACCAGTCCATCGCTCGAATGATGGAATGTTGATGTTCGACGCGAGATAGACATATCGGCAGTTCCGCCGAAACTTGCTCACTTTCTATCCCAACCCGTGCACGGGCAAGCTAATCCTTCTTTATAATTAAGAGTTTTAACTGGATTTATGGTCGGCTCTCCCGTCTAAGAGTCTGCGTACATTTTATCTCCTGGTTTTGCAAAGCTATAGTGTGCGAATCATGGTCGGAGAGATATACCAATTGTATAAAATTGCCTCAAGAGGTCCTAAAGTTATTAAAAATCAATCGATGAGTCCTAGAATGTCAGCAAAGAAGAAGAAAAATATGTACAACCTCTAGAAGTATAAAATCAAACCTTTGTAAATAAATCACCACCTTATATATAGAAATAAGGAGAAAAATATAAGTATTCAATTCTGCGGTCACTCCGGAGAGTTACAAAAAAGCTCAGAAAAAGGCGATTTAATCAACCATCGGAACGATTTCTTTCAATTCTAGAATGGCATTAGATGTTATCTAAGAGGAAAAATTTTCTGGGCTTTTCCCCGAATATTGTAGAAACATTTATGCCGAGGTGTCAACTTTGTGTCAACAATGGTAAATTCCTTCCGAAAATCGAAAAGACTTACAAATAGTACACTTCACATTGGAGCGTCAAAACTATTTTGAAACGAGAGGTTGATGATAAGACGAGCAAAGCGAGGGCTACACGGCCCTCGTATCAAGTAGGCCTAATACGCAAGCCAAATGCGAATCAGTGCATTTCGACACAAGGGCGTAAAAGCTGATTTTCGTATACTCAGTTATATGTTCACTGAATTGTCACGAGACTACAAAGAAAGCTTTTACGCTTTTGTATTGAAATAAACTATTTACGACTTTCTACACAAAAAATAAAGAAAGTCAATTTCGGATACTCAATTTGGACATGGGATTACTCGTGAAAAATCCCCCTGAATTACCGGTAAGACCGATTCTTCGCGATTGGTTCACTTAACCGGATAACTTTCGTCGGAATTATCGATATATAGTCGAGGGAGAAGGAGAATTGGCGTACGTGAGGTCGCGGAGTGAAACTTGTGCGTCGCACCCGAGAATAATATATGTTAATTAGAATTTCATTCATCGGCGAGGCGCTCGCGAATGAGTCAGAATCTAGTTTTGAATCGATCGCATCTCTCGAAAGTTGCCAAAAACACGTTTGCCGAGCTTCTAGTAGGAGAAAGATGACTCTCGACTATATTATTCACTGGGTGACTGCGAGCCACTCGAATCATTCGAGATTTTGCTCAATTCGCGCTCGAAACACGCTTCGATCGAGAAGACGTCCAAATAAATCCAAGTAAATCGAGGCGCCTCTACGGACAAGAAATTCATTAAAGCTCGGGTGATTCACGCGATATTAAGCATGCACGTACGAGCTTTTCACGCTATTGCGTAACGTCCTCGTGGCTCGCAGCGACAAAAACGCTGCTCAGACGCTCAAATCCCTCGCAAATCTGCGACGGCTCGGCGCGGAGGAAAAAAGTCGAGCGAAACGCTCGTGTAATCCAAGCCGAATCCTCAACGCGACAAAAGCGTCGGGTGTTTTCTTTCGCTGCGCGACTCCGTTGGCGCGTGACGTAACTCAAACCGAGCCGGGTGGGCAGAGGCGAAAAAATATCAACGGCTCTCAACGAAGAAATCCGTAACTCCACAAGGTCTCGGGCAAGGACCATCCAACACACCGCCCCTCTATACACAATCGCTATATCGAAAACGCGAATTTAAAAATCTCGTCGGCGTATAACTTCAATCGCTGCATCCTCGATAGTCGCAGATGGTCTTCAGTCTTTACTCGCGTCCTCGCGTGGACTTTGGCATCGTCGAGCGTGTTTCGATACACGAGCGCTAGAAAAAGAAACCCCAAGGGCCGCTCGTTGCAGCGACCAGTTTTTCGATGCGCAGAGCGGCATCCATTGCACTTCTGTCTGTCGACAGCGAGAGAGAGAGAGAGAGAGACTATCGGTAACGACTATCTGCCTCATGCAGCACATGTACAGCATATTCGGTGCGCGCGAGAGCGAGACACTCACGACTCGGAGAGAGAGAGAGA
>JAPYYZ010004447.1:0-10538 GCA_030522705.1 Eretmocerus eremicus
CTCAGGGACGTCCCGCGATTCCAGGGCCTGTGACGTATTTAAGCTGGTACACTTCTCTCCGTGCTCGACAAAGCGGCAGGAAGATTTACTAACAAAATTTTTTTTCGAGGCATATGTGGAGGCCCCCAGTTTATGGGGGCCCCTAGGCACGTGCCTCGCATGCCTGTCCACAGAACCGGCCCTGCCCTGTGTATGTTGCGTATTCGGTTGTTCCATCAATGGGCTCAGGATTCATGAGGAGTGAAATATCCTTGCCTAGTCCTGGGAAGACAACCGGCGTGTTTATTGCAAATTCCTTGACCAGTCGTATGTATGAGGAATATTCCTCTTTGCGTGACATGTTGGTTATCATATGGAAAATTCGTGGTAGAATATCCCATGGATATTCGTGAATAGCCTATTTATTTGTCGTGTCGAAATAGTAGACATTTCGAATCAAAACCAGATCATGCGTCATCGGTCTAATGGTCAAGACTGTCGGCTACGAACTTCAGGATCATTGGAGCAATTGATAGAGGAGGAAAATTTGAAAATCCAGGGCGAATCTGGAGCAATGAAAATCGCGATAAAGGACTAGGCTATAAATATTACGCTTTCTTCGCTAGAATCGGAGTGATGAATGTTCCCCCTAGAGCTAGCGAGAACATACATTTTTGGTCCAGAATTTGAGTTAGGAGAATTTTCGAAACGAGACCAGGAGCAATTAATGAAGCAATATATTGAACAGACCTACTTTACGATTGGTTCATTAGGACTAGAGCAACCTGTGTTTTCGCTAGCTTCAGGCCTGAAGCTAGCAAAAACATTGATATCTCGATCGGTATTGAGCTTAGGAGAATTTTTGGAACGGGATCTGGGGCGATAAATTGAGCAATAAAATATGAGCCCTCAAACGTTACGATCGGCGTATTAGAACCGGAGCAATGATTGATTTTGCTAGCTTCAGGCCTAAAGCTAGCGATAACATCGATATCTCGATCGGGATTGAGGTTAAGAAAATTTTTGAAACGGGATCTGGAGCAATAGATTGAGCAAAAAAAGATGAACCCTCACACGTTACGATCGGCTTATTAGAACCGTGTTCAGGCGGAAGCTAGCAAAAACATGCATATCTCGTACAGGTGTGCAGCAATAAATTTCTTAGTGTGGCAATAAATTCGCAATAAAAAAGCAATAAAAGATGGCATAAGTCAGTTTGTGATTGTGCTCAAATGCTTGGGCCAGCTTCAGGACCCAAGGAAATTCGATTTGAGGACACTTACGAAGGTATCACACGATATATGGAGCAATATGGAGAGCACTTGGATCAGCTGCCTTTGACTCGTAGTTGCAGGAATGGCATAGCCATGCTTCAGATTGTCACAAACTTGCCGCAGACTGCAAAGTTGATGCCGTGGTTTACTGCGACGGGTATGCAGATGCACGTGGAGCCATGGGTGTATTCAAAATTTCAAAGATACTCAGGGAACTCACATCCATTCGTAAACACGACTGGGACAGCCTCAAATAATCATTCTGAGAGTAACTTGCAATTTCGAGCAACTATAAGAAGCATCTGGTATATTTCCAAGCGGAGAACGCAACTACTTGATGGGGTTGGGAAATTAACCATAGGAGTTCGTTGACCGTATCGCGAGGTGACAGTAAGCGGCTCAAAGGAAACTCTACTAGTATTATCTGACCCGCTAGGCTGGATTAGGCACAAGGAGCCCAAGGCTTTCGGTTCTTTGAAATCAGTGAACTTGATCATCAGTTTTCGAGAATGACAACCTTAACAATCAGCTTCGTGAAGAGTTTTGACCAATTAGCTGAGTAGAGCAATTTGTTGATTTTAACTCCTATATTTATCGTTGCAATCAACGATTTGCTCTATTCATCTTGGTCAATTGAGTTTTAAAACTCTTTACGAAGCTGAATGTTATGGTTGTCATTTTCGAAAACTTGTGTGTGTGTGTGTTTTTCGTCACCCACGATAACTTTTGAATGGTTCGACCGACCCGTTCGGAATTTTGAGGAGTGACAGAGAATCATCAAAATGAGAGTTGACTTCGGGGCATGTCGGAGTCCTATTCCCATTGCATACTTACCGATGTCATCGAGTTTTCAAATTACTCGATGGATTTTCGAGGTATCGCGGATCTGGCTAGTAACGCTGATTTTGTGAGTCTTCTAAAATCGGCGTTACTCCCAATTTGCGCGATATCATAAAAATTCACCACGGAATTTGAAATTCGACAATGCCGGTATTCGACATACCTTTCAGTTTATGCCTTTCGTATCAAGTATATTTTGATGCTTGCTTTTTTAATAACGGGAGTGTTATATCTCCAATAATTTCCACATGGCAAAAGTGTGATATTTTTTCTCTATCAGTATTCAGAAGTACGCGGAGCAGATAATTACTGTTCATTTCCATGTCATGAGCCGATTGGTTATTACAAATTTTTCATTCAACCCCTACATAGTTTTTCAATTGATAATCAATGAATAAATTCATAATAACTTCTGCAATTTTCTCTCCATATCATAAGATGGAAAATGTGTATCAATCAATCAATTCATGATATCAAAATATGTCATAATCATCTTCTTTGTATTTTTCAATCCTGATGGCTAAGAAATGTCACACTTTTATGTATCAAAAATACCATACTCGTGTGATTAAAAAATCACAAGAGAGAATGTATCCGATATTTGGGGCTTAAAATACCTTCAACTCTCAATTTGATCATTCTATAATATAAGTCCTCCAAATTTCAAGAGGATCGGCCGTACCATTTAGAAGTTTCCGTGAACGAAAAAAACGATATTCAGACAAACATGCACCGAAAACTAGAAAGAAAACTTATGTGGTAACCTGATGAAGGGTCATTGGTAAAATGTGTGACGTACAGTCGATAGGTCTTGGCGAAAGGAACAAGAAGAGCTTTGTTTTATTTGGGTGAGAGTGCTTCAAGAATAAATGTCGGATCAGCTTTTGCTTCTGAGGATACGGAATAAAACTTAAAAATTTATCAAGTCTCTGAGTTTATCATTATCCATCATTTTGACGCTAGTTGTCAATGTTTTACAACTCAGAATGATTTTTCGGAACCCGGAAGTGGGCATTGGAGTGAGCGGGTCAAAAAATACATTATAGGCCATTTTTCCGAAATTCATTATGTATTGATCTTGATCAGTATTGCGCGAAGAATTTGAATCCACAGTCCTATCAAAATCCAGCAGAATCGAATATCCCGAGTAATGATTAATTCCGAGAAATATTCAATTCTGTATTCCCTGAAAATGCGTAAAAGTTCATTCATACCGGAGTGGTTCTAAAATGTGCGTGGATGTGACTTATGCGTTCCCTTAGTGACTCGTACGGGAGTTTAAGCTGATCGTTGTTGTTGCGGAATGTAGCATCACGCCGAAAATAAAATCTGTAAATGGGAGTCTTGAACCTACTTATAGAGTGAGAAATTGGCCAGAGCGATCAATGAACATAGAAATATTCAATCATATGTGAGGATCCCCATGGTCCATGAGATAAGAATATGTCAAACGTGACAAGACCGCAGGATTTTACTTTGGCTCATCAACCATGAGTGGCATAATGATTCTCAAGAACGATTGGCGAGACATTCTGTGAGTAGTGCTCTCATCTCTCTGATACAGCTCAATCAACCTGGTCACTATACTGGCTACTAGGTTCTATGTTTCGGCATAGTTCTGATTGGAAAAATCCCGGTCTGTTTGAAGTCTAAATGCGTGAAGGGTTGCAGTCATACAAGAAGCAAGTTTTTCGCTATCATGACTGATAATATACTATTGCATGCTGAAGAAGTAATTTAGATATTCCCTTGGGATCTTTTGGAGGCTCGCTAATGGTGCCCTCACAAGTATCCTGTTTTCCATTTGAATAACATGGAATGAACCGTCTAAAATAGGACAATGAATCCTAGAGACCCGTTACGAGCCAAATGAACTCCTAAAATATTTAAGGATATCATTTCCCAAGTAAAATTCCACGCTAAATCCGAATCCGGCCTCATATTTGCAGTAAATTGCATTCCAAGTACTCTAAATCGCAGTATCTAATCATTCAAAGTACTTGTGGTAACTGCTAATTACCTCACATGCGCATGATTTTGGAGTCTTGTAACATGGCGCAATCGATAGTTGATGACGTTCTCTGTAAAATGACCCCTCACACAAAAAGAGGGAGGAAAATGTCATATCTGAAGGATAAACCTGATACGTGAAACCTGGTATCGACCGAGTCAGGCACTCCTTGTCAAATCTCACATGATTTCTATCTTTCTCATAATAGCCCCTGCCGAAAAAGATCAATTGATATATCAATTGATAAATCGACTGACTTGTCAATTGATATATCAGCTGATATATCAATTGATTTGTCAGGCCAAACTGTCGATTGAAATATCAATCGATTTTTCAGCTGAAATGTGGTTGGAAAATCCACTCGGATTTAACATGAGGAACACAGATGATTATTTGTAGAGAAGTATTTTCGCGGAAAGATCTAGCAGAGTGAAAAAATGGTAATTTGAGGTATTACTATCAAGTGTGGTGAGGGGGCCACGTGAAGTTCCGTATGTAGACCGGGGCAAGGCGTCGCCATCACTTGCAAAAAGACTCCATAAGAGTTCTTTTCAGTATTAGCCCCCCCCCCCTCCCACCTAGAAAACCCTCCTGCTAATGGAGATGCATGTTGTGGAGGGAGAATCTGGTCAGGATTTGTTGGAACCGAAACTGCTTAAACAATTTCGGAAAAGTGTTCATTTTTGTTCGAAACTACTTATCTCAGGTAGTTTGGCCAGCTCGAAGTTAAAAGGGTCTCCTGTAATTTTTAGCTGAAACGCATTAATTCAGAGTTATTAGCCTTGCAGGATCAAGAAAAAAACGGATTTTGCCAGTTTTAACGTCCAATAAAAGCAACCAAACAGTGGAAAATCAACGTTGCCTGCACCTTTCATGGTGTTTCACGCAGATGTCCTCTATAAAATCAAACAGCAAAAAGCGATGTTTCCAGACCAAAATCTATGGTCTTTTGGGAGATTTTGATGCGCACTTCAACGTGTATTCAGTATAGAGTTGTTGGCAAGAATAGACAACCTCTCAAGCAGCAACATTCAGGGCGCAGAACGTTCGAATCTTAGAATTGACTCGAAGCGCTAGTTTCACATTGCTTGGCGGGGTTAAACGAACGTGACCTCTGATTCGATGGGGTTTGTGACGTTTGTGTTGGTATATCTGTGAATTCAAGCTCTACTCATATATATATATATATATATATATATATATATATGCCAGTAATGTAGATCATTACTATACTGCACACTCCGTGCTTGATGAGAGCGTTGTTGCTCACTCCGCGCGGACTCTCGGACAATTCACACGCCGCTCTCGTGTGCCGATAAACAATCGTCAAGCTCTAATTGTATCCGCGCCATTTTTCTTATTAGTAAAGTCAAATGCTCTCTTAATCACTCTGTGTTATATTTACTGATCACATTCACGCAATCATTTATCCTCGCCGAGGCAGATCACTGCTCCGCTGCTCTTTGGATTCACTGCCCCCCCCCCTTCCCCAACATTAGGTTATGGGCCCAGATATCGTCGGCAGAGAGTCAGCCGTTGAGCCGAGCTGCAAACTCAGTGAGTACAAGTGCACTCAAACATTGTGCCACGGAAAATTTCACAAGTGAACTTTACAAGCCCGAGGATCAGGACAGTGTAGGAACAATTGTGCGTGCCGGTGATTTGAGTGCCGCGTGAGAGCCGTGTGTAGGGAAAATGGCGGGCCGTACGTCCTTGTCGGCTTTTTAGCCCATCGACAGTCTTCGCGGTCGTAAAAATTATCACACGTGGGCCATAACTATGCATGCTCATTTGGAGCACGAGGACCTGTGGTGTGCCGTACAAGCTGCGCTGGGTAGCGAGCTCACGACCGATGCGGACAAATGAAGAAAAGCTTGCGCCATAATCATTTTGTCGTTAGATCCGAAAATCCTCTCGCACATTACTGACGAGACAACCGCCACGAGTGCCTAGAAAGAATTGAAGTCTGC
Source organism: Eretmocerus eremicus (assembly GCA_030522705.1). Lineage (NCBI taxonomy): Eukaryota > Metazoa > Arthropoda > Insecta > Hymenoptera > Aphelinidae > Eretmocerus > Eretmocerus eremicus. The sequence continues at coordinate 6,075 of JAPYYZ010004447.1, forward strand.
ATACGATGATTGGAGATTGCAGCGAATGGTCAGTCTGCTGCAAGAGATCTCGACTAAGCGACTTGAAAATTGCACATCGGTTGATCAATACGTAAATAAAATCATGACCGCCGCTCAGCAATTGCGCGGTACCGGAATGGATCTACCAGATGTTTGGGTTGGCACGTTATTGCTTGCTAGCTTGCCGTCGCAATTCAAGCCAATGATTATGGGATTAGAGGCATCTGCCAGGAGGTCACCGCTGACCTGGTGGAAACAAAACTCTACCAAGAGGTGGAGGAAGAGGATGCGTTCGCAAGTAGTGAAGCTCGTGGACTTTTCGCGCAATTACACAATCAACGGACAAATTCAAATTGGTGAAGTTCGAGACGTGGGCGTGGCCGAAGCCAGCGCACCAATACATCGAGGTGTTGCAATTGTAACAACGTGGGTCACTTCTCTGGAGAATGTACTCAGCAGAGACGACCGCAACAACAGCAGCAAAGCGCTCGGGCGCGCACCAAAACAGCTGATTCTGCCGACTGCTCCGATGAGCGAACAGATGACATCGTTTGTGCTCTGCTGAGTCTCACGACGATTGATGACTCCGTTGCCGGTGATTGAATTTTGGATTCTGGCGCTTCGCGTCATATGTGTGGAAATGAGAAGGCTTTGCAGAATCCCCGCAAATCCGCTGTTGCGAAAGTCACTGTTGTAAACAATGGTAAGATTGCTATTCGCAGTGAAGGAGAAATTGCCTTGAAAAATCATCGTTGGGAGGGTATCCCGCAGGTTTTGCTCGAGAATGTTTTGCATGTCCCTGGACTCACGCTGAACTTAGTTTCAGTCAGTGCCGTAGCCAGACAGGGATATAAAGTTGTTTTTGAAGATGATATCTGTGGAGTTCATAATAAATCAAACAAATTAATTGTAGATGGGCATCTTGGTGAAAATGATGTTTACAGGCTAACTCTACACAAATCTGCCGTCAAGCAACCAGTAGCTGCCGCTAACCTTCAGGTTGCCGCATATAAGGCCTATGTTGATAAGAGCATTGAAGTTTGGCATCATCGTCTAGGTTACCTCAATCCGACGTGTCTCAAGCAACTGTATGACCATGCGGCCACAGGCATCACCTTTGGCCAAAATGCTCTACAATCGCCATGTATATCATGTACACAGGGTAAGCAAGTCAAAGCTCCGTTCTTGCCGAACGCCAAGAGAGCTTCTCAGAAATTGCAACTTGTACTTAGTGATATCTGTCAAGTAGATGATCCTTCGCTAGGAGGCGCAAGGTATTTTATGACACTGATCCACAATTATAGTCGCAAGATATTTTTGTATTTCCTAAAACAGAAGAATGAAGTGCCGAAAAATTTTGCTGACTTTGTCAAACGGATGAATCCTCTGTATAATCTCAAGGTTCAGACGATTAGGACAGATAATGGAACAGAATATGTGGACTCAGAATTCAAGAGAATTTTGTCTGAGCATGGGATCAAGCACGGGACTACAGTTTTATATAATCCGCAACAAAATAGTCGCGCTGAGCGCACCAATAGAACTCTTCTCGACAAATCGAGATGTATACTAGTTGATTCTCAGTTATCAAAGCAATTTTGGGCCGAGGCAGTAGCAACTGCCACTTATCTCAATCAACCTGGCTACAGAGTTTGGGTTCCTGTTGATAGGAAAGTAATTGCTGTACGTGATGCAGTATTCAAAGAGGTACGCGATTGTGGACAATGCGGCTCACACCGAAGCGTACTCTTGCCTCTCAGTGACACAAGCACTCCTCAGCCAGTCAACGTGAAGACTGAGACACCCATGGAAGCTCCTATAGCAGATGTACCTGTCGAGCCTCCGGATGCGTTAAACGAGGATGCAGATGCAAGCTCAGATGATGAGTTAGATGCTTCAGTTCGAAAGTCTAACAGAGTTTGAACTAGACCGAAGAGACTAAATAACTTTGTCACTTTTTCAGCTACATCAGACCCAGTTGAATCCGCCAGTTTTGAGGAAGCTGTCAATGGTTTTGGAAAAGGACAGTGGATCAAAGCTATGCGTACTGAGATAGAGTCTGTTACCGAGAACAAAACTTGGAAACTATGCAACTCGCCTGCTGGTCAGAAGGTTATTGGATGCAAGTAAGTATACAAGAGAAGAATAGCTCAAGATGGCACTGTCCGTTACAAGGCCAGACAAGTAACCCAGGGTTTTGACCAAATTGAAAGTATGAATTTCTATCATACTTATTCACCTGTAGTCCGATTTACCACTCTCAGATTGCTATTCGCATTTGCTGCACGTGAAAATTTGGTAATCCTTCATCTCAACATTGAGACAGCTTTCCTCCATGGAGACTTGGAAGAGACTGTTTATCTTCAACAACCAGATGGTTTTGTTGATGAAGAGAATCCAGACGCAGTCTGCTCATTACAAAAGGCTTTATATGGATTAAAACAAGCTGGTCGTGCATGGAATCGAAAACTTGACTCCTTCCTTGGCAAATTTCTTGGCATGGCCAAATCTGAATACGACTCAGGCGTATATCACCTCCTTGAGGATGCTTTGATCATTATAGTTGTGGTATTTGTTGACGATATCATGATTTTTTGTAACAATTGTCAAATGCTGAACGTCTTCAAAGGAAAACTCTCTGAAAAATTTCCAGTGAAAGATTTAGGACCAGTGAAGAAGTTTCTTGGCATCAATGTCATTCGAAATCGTGAGGCTGATACTATCTCCTTGGATCAGTCAGATTACATCACCAGTATTTTGGAGGAATATATTATGAGCGAGTCGAATCCAAATACCTCGGTGACGGACCCTGGTACCGTCCTCCGAAAACTTACGACTCCCAAGACTCCACAACAGTCCGAGAAGTTAGCACGAATTCCATACCAAAGTGCAGTGGGTGCTCTGCTCTTCCTTGCTCAAGGCACAAAACCTGATCTTACACATGCAGTTGGTATGGTGAGTCGTTTCAATGACAATTATGATGGTACTCATTGGGGTGCCGTCAAGGATATCATGAGTTACTTGAAAGGTACTCAGGAGGCTAAGCTTCAGTATTCAGCAAATGGAGATCAAAACTTAGTGGGTTATTGTGACGCTTCATGTGCATCCGACCACGATGACGCTCGCTCGACAACTCGCTATCTATTCCAAATGCAAGGAGGTGATATTAATTGGAACAGTCGCAAGCAGCACACTGTTGCTCTCTCTAGCACTGATGCCGAATATTTCTCTCCATCATCCGCCACCCAAGAGGCTGTATGGCTAGAAGAAATTGCCAAAGAACTACAAATTGAACCTGCTGGAAGTATCGTCATCTATTCAGGTAATGAAGGTGCAATTAATTTGAGCAACAATGCAAGTTCCAGTCCTCGCACACGTCATATAAATGTGCACCACCATTCCATCAGGAATATAATTGAGACGAAGCAGATTCACGTGGATTTTGTACCATCGATCCAGATGTTAGCTGATCCGCTAACGAAACCTGTGCCTTAAGCGAAGATAATTCTCTTTGCAAGTAATATTGGACTCGAATTGTAAAGTGCTTATGGAATGGATACATTTTGATCTATATATTTGAACATGAGTCATCTAATGATGATATATGAGAAATATTTCAATTTATCATGAGTTATAGAATCTTTGGTTTTGCCTAAAATATATATTTTGTTCTTTAGAGCTTTTCATTTGTGGAGGCGTGTTGGTGTATGAGTAAATTCAAGCTCTACTCATACATATGTATATATGCCGGTGATATAGATTACGACTACACCGCACACTCCGTGCTCGATGCGAGCGCTGTTGCTCACTCCGCGCAGGGCTCTCGGGCGATTCACCTGCCGCTCCCGTGTGCCGTTGAACAACACCGGCACACGAGAAGGGAATCTCTTAGTTTCACGTCTCGGCACCTGCTCTTTCGAGCTCTATCCAGACGGCACCCATGTGCGCGGGGTTGAGTTACGCTCAACCAGCGCGTCAGCAACTGCCAACTACCGATTCCACCTCGGTCAGGGGGACCTACAGTTTAAGGTGGATTCCGAACCACCGAGACCACCATGAAAAGCACATGAGAAAAAATCTGAGTGATGCCGGGCGGGAACCGAACCCTGTCCTCCTGCGTGGGAGACCAGGACCTGATCCACTAGGCCACGGCGCACAGTGGGCCAGGAATCGATTTTTTTGGCCATCGATATGCCCCGGGCAAAATCTTGTCGGATCAAGACGTTCGAGGTCCCATTTTGTCGGTAAGAGCCTCTAGTTTGATGAATGTGAACCCCCGAAGCCGGATTTCCAACCCCAGATGCGCAGGGGATGATCCAACGAGGGGTGTTTTTCAACCCCCCACAGCCAAATTTGGCCATTGTCCGCGCGATCGATTCCGCTCGTGGCGATCAGCTATATTTCTAAAAAATACTCCTGGCGGGTTTTTCAGAGTGCTCTTCTGAGCGGTTGTGTCAGTTTTCG
>JAPYYZ010004448.1:0-10710 GCA_030522705.1 Eretmocerus eremicus
AAATCCGAATAAGCATCGAGCCGGCGAAATTCATTCTTTTTATACATTTGGAATGGTGGGAAATAAGCAGGGCATCTGGCTTGGTATCTGCATTATCTTCTGTGATATTGAGCATACTAATTACTTTGAATAATGTGCTCAACGGATGACAATTTTCGTGGTTTTTAATTACTTCCCTTTCTCGAATAATTTTCGACTACTGAGTACATGTATTCAATGTACTATCCTATATATCTGTGGCCAACGTTCAGATTGTTGATGTTTTGGTACTAGAGTTTTAAGGTTGGGAGGAGATTTTCCTATTTGGATTATTTCTTACTCTGGCTTATACTATTTTTCTACAACTTAAGTGATGGATATCGCTACCAAACTGAAAAGGGACCCAACTGAAAATATTAGATCTTCTGCAGAAAGGAGAAAAAGTTGGTAACCTTGCAAGGAGATATGAAGTTAATGAATCAACCATCCGTTCAATTCGTGGTAAAGAAGATGCCATTCGCGCAGCAGCTGCCAATTTAGGCGTGCACGGCAAATTCGTCAAAATCAATCGGAAAGAATGTGTTGTGAGGATGGAAAATCTGTTGATAGTATGGATACAGGACATGGTGCAGAAGAAAATTCCTCTGAGTGGAGTTGCAATCAAAGAACAAGCTTCGATTTTTCACGAGCTTATGAGGAAAAATATTGCAAAGATAGCGAAGATACTTTGTATACTCAATTGTTTAATAAATTCACTACAGATTCATACATCTCAATAAAGCCTCTAGCTCTCGACATTGGACGGTAAAGAACGAGTTTGCCTTCACCAACTCTGCATCTACCTCGGACCCTGGCAACGATCTCCCTTTCCCCATATGAACAATGCCCCCGTATTCGCGGTACTTTTGGTGGCCACATTAATCGCGAATACCGGGGTTTGCCTGTATGAATATCAAGACCGATCCATTGATTTATTGAGATTGCTCATCTAGGCAAACTTCAGGGTATTCATGAGGAGAGCAATCAATCTATGCTCAGCAACGAATGATAGATCTCAATAGCCAAGATAATTTCCCATACTAGTTCTCAGAACTTGATGTTCGCTGAGGGGCATGTCGGAGATGTGCAAGCACGGGCTGGGTAAAATTCCATTTATATTATTCTCAAATCCCTTAGCGATTTGGATCAAAAGAGAAGAAGACGAATGTAGGTTCGAATATATAGAACGTTCGTATTCTCCTTTTTAGGTTCAAATCGTCAAGGTGTTTGAAAATAATGTGAACGCCTAGGAAGCATAATATGGATTTATACTAACGTGGTATGATACATGCGCTCAAGGCGTTCCCATATTCCTCAAATATCGTAGTGATTTGGGCTAAAAGGAGAGAAGACGAATATAGATTTGAGTATTTGGAACATTCGTCAACCTCGATTTTGATCTAAATCGTCAAGGAATTTGGGAGTAAGGTAAAAGTACCAATGAAGGAACACCATGTGATTTGTGTCCCAATGGTGGGATACTTGAAAAATACTTCATATAAGGGATATGAGGGGTTTAAATGCTTGGAAAAATTTTTCATCATGAAGTTCGATAACTTACCTGATGAATTCATCAAGTATAATTGTGACTCAGAACTGAGATATTAGAGAAAATAACCCCAAGAGATACGGGTCACCAAACGATCGATTTCGGGTCAATTTCACGCTGGAATCATGCAAAAACTAACTCTTGAATTAGCGTGATGGTTATTGTATCGACCTAGTTCAAGGTAGGTATAATATAAGGGATGGTAGATCATGACTTCAACTTTGAGAAAATCCACGATGGCATGTTTCTCCATTGGGCAACCATCTTTATACCTGTCTTAAGTCAAGGAAAAGCAAACTTTTGGTGTTTCTAGTTAGGTACACCCTCAGTTTTATAGATTATAGTTTTCATACATCAAAAAACATTCTGGAATTTGATCTCGGTTCCGAAAATGATTATCCATACGACGGATATTCTATGTTTCGTTCGATTGGCTCTAAAAAGTATAAGTCCACAACACTGCGGAAGTCATGGAACAGTGTTCCTTCATTGGTACTTTTACCTCAATGGGAATCGCTTCCCACACGACGGATGCATGGCTACGACATGGTCTTAATCGAGCATGCTTCAGAAAAGTCCAAACTGCACTCCACCCTCCTCTCGCATACAACCCCCTTAGCGGAGGATAATACCCGAGCCGTCGGTCCGCTCAATTTATCCTCGATCCACAGAACGGCAGACAGGGGATGGGCTAGATGTATAGAGGACGTCTGAATGCATGCGCATTTAGCAATTCGCGTCGACGACGCGGCAAATCCGCGCTCAAATCCAAAGCTGCCAGGGCCCGCAATACACACAAGCCCAACGCCGCCCTATATGCAAGTACACACGTGATGCGAATTACATGCGTGCTTTGAGCCCGAGCATTAGTGAGCCGCGCGTCTCGTCGGCCAACGTCGACCACTGGAATGCCGAAAACCTAATGGGCTTGCAGCCACCAGCCGTCCTTAGCCCTTTGGTCCCCTCCTACACAATGGACATTTGGATAATCTCTTATCAAAGCTCCAATCTACGGTAGTTGTAATATTGTACTCGGATTGCGGTGAAGTGTAAATGGTGATTGATTGCGATCGAAATTTATTGGGGTGTACTGGTTGATTATGAAGATTCTATCATTCATCAGCTTTTTCAAGAGTATCGAAGGATAAATTGAGTTCATGGGAAACTCGTGTTGGGAGTCTATGATAAATTATAGCCAGGATTTGATGGCTGTTGTACACTGTAAGAAATTGGTTGACTTTCAACCAAGAATTCAACCACTGGTTGAATAAAAAATTCAACCACTGGTTGAATAAAAAATTCAACAAACTGGTTGAATAAGAAATTCAACCAGGTGGTTGAATTTTCCAATGCTAGTTCGGATGACTCCTCGGGATGTGGGTAGCTCTCAGACTAATGTCCTACACTGTGAAAAATTTGTTGAATTTCAACGAAAAATTCAACCAGGTGGTTGAATATAAATTTAACCAGGTAGTTGAATGTAAATTCAACCAGATGGTTGAATTTTGTGTCCAACCAGAAGTTGAAATAAGAACTTCAACCAGGTGGTTGAAGTTTTTTCCAAAGAATTCTTTACAGTGTAGCTTATGAAGAACTCAGTCCTGCCCTTGAAGTTCTACCAAATTTGTTCGTAGTGCATTTCAAACTCATGAGGTAAGTCTCACGCAAAATGTAGGATACCTGGATATTGGAATCTGTAATCCTTCACAACAGTCAATCACATGAACCATAGATTTGGCGAGCGAAACAGAGGAAATGCTCCACTTGGCCACTAAATTCAACTATCAACAGCATGAGGGAGGGAGAGAGAGAGAGAGAGAGAGCCACTGGCAATAGAAACCCACCTTTGAACTCGTCAAAGATTGCTCTGTTCGAGACACGAGAGATCGTGGGTACGAATTTCCAAGCCTCACTCACCTATGACCATGGGATCTCAGCGTATAGCTCGCAATAGAATACCACAGAAGCGTAGAACGTACTCAGAAGGATAAAAGCCCTGCAAGCGAATTAAAATGCAGCCAAGCATGTAAGAGGAGATTGCATGGAAGCGTTTGTTCCTCAAAGATAACGGGCGCGCATTTCGTTGGGGGCTAGCGCACCTCAGGAACGCGACGACATCAAAGTAACGCATTTGAGAGAGCGAAAGAGAGAAACGGGAATACAGGTCGAGAAACTTGAGCCCCACATTTTGCCACGATTACGCCCAATGCTCTTTGCGGTCTTCAAAGGTAGACACGGGGCTTCAGACCGTTCATTGGCCTGATGACTTTCATTGAGGGCTTTTGTTTCTTCTTGCAGCTGATTTGTTCCACACTCTGAGCCAGAGTCCCAAGAGTGATGCTAACTGGAATCAACTTCTGATGTAGGATTGAATTTGAGAATGGTTATGAGAGTTTACCACTAGTGTCATGGAAACCAGGGATATCCCATTCCGACCTTCCATGGCGAGTCCCTTGGAACAGTGATAGCGTAGTGCGTACCTAATTCTAGATGATGATCCGAGAAATCATTTAGCCTTAAAAAATCCTCGCTCATGAAAGTGATTGAATTCCACTCATTAAGTCATCAGAAACGAGTCTTTGCAGTCTTGTAGTTTAGAGTAGATTGTCATTCTGACCATGACATATTTTGATAAAGAGTGAAGAGATTGATGGGAAACATTCAGAAGCGCTTTCACAACTCAAAGCTCAAACATAGAATATTTTCACATGGATTTTGACTAACGCCATAAATACCATCGGAATTATGCGTTCTCCATTGAATGTCTCAAAGATATGCCATTCCTATGAAGTTTAGTGAATTACTCCCTGAAACAAGATGGTCGAGAATGAGATCGGACACCAGGTGGGCTGGTCCCCATTTCTAAGCCATTCTACCAAACCTCACTTGAGTAGAGAATCACTCAAACTGCTACAGCCAGTTATCCCTCCCAATCTCAGAATCTCCTTTTCATCATTCAATACAACGAGCTTGAACAATTCCACCCCACACAGTCGCTACACAGCATGGAGAAAGAGTTGATGAGAAATTCTATCCGAACAACATACCCAAATTGCTCAAAGCTCAGCGGATTGAGAGTATCAATAAGTTCGGCTCTGCACTAGAGCCTTCTGGTTATGCCAAGAATGGCTTGGTTTCGGTAATGAGTTGTAACGACGAATCGAGATCTTTCCGCGATAATGAGTGCTGTGCGAGTCGTTGCTCCGGCATCAATTTAATGTACCTGTGATACTCGGCTAGTAGGTTTCATAGAAAAACATAGGCTTGCGACATGGGATCACATTGAAATCATGGTCCTAAATTTCAACCTCAATTATAAAAACTAGAATCAATATACTGGGTAAGGAATGAAAGACGTAGTAGTGAGGTGGTAATAAAAAGTGAATTTTAAGAGACTGTTACTGCAAGAATCCTGAATGACGAACGCTTGCGAGAGCTCAGGAATACATCACCTTCTACGGAATCACTCTCATTTTCATGAGAGACTGTTTCGTAGATAGATTAACTTCGTCTCGATTCACGCCAGAACAGCTCATTCAGCAAATGCCCGATGTTGATCAAGTTTTCATTCTCCAGAAAATCTGAATTCTTGGTTCTAGAATAGCGAGTTCCTATCCACCGAATTCATCTTATAATATGGATGATTCCGAAAGGGATTCGCGATCCATCAAATTCGGAGCGATCTATACAATCCATAGGATAGCATAAAGAAAGTGTGACATATTCATCCGGTTAGTTGATAACCGAGTTCGGCTCATTATTCGCTAGGCTTTCAATGGGAAATATCTCTCGCGGACCAAGTTTATGAACCATTCTGTGCATTGAACAGCCGAGGGACGCATAATACTATGAATTTCATCAAGAGTCACATAAAGAGTTGACGGCCGTGGGACGCTTATCGGTTTGGCAAACTCGTGATTCATTACAATCAAGCACGCATAATATGTGAAATGAGGGAGACTTTGAAAGGATGCAGTTTGCGAAATTAAACAGCCACCATCGGAATTATCCGTTGGAAAATGAATTCATGGCCATCGCGCTCATTGTTGAGCTTGTGAACGCTTGGATATGATTTCGGAGACGAGTTTAAGCGCGTCACGCTTTGTTTGATGTTTGCAGCTTGACGGCTCGTTATCTTTTGTTCATATAGAAACTATACCATCCAGTCCTCATATTCCCTCCGATGCGGGAACCCAAACAATTAACTATTCACAGTCCCCCGAAAAATTGCCTCTCAATCTCATTATCAAGGGGAGAAAGGACATAATGCAATGGGAGCTATTATCGCTCAGCTCGCTTGAATTTCATCGATAATAATTCATGGGATTTCCTAATACAAAGACGAGGCCTTGGTTGTTATCGAATAGATTTCCCAGTGTTTCTCGACAGATGCATCACAGTTGAACCAACCAAGAATTTTAAAAGAGTCAAACCATACGCTTTGATTTACTTCCTCAAGTAGTATGAGCTCGTATCCCAACTAGTGGAATAACGACAGAATCTTCGCACATTTGATCGGAATGGTTTAAATCTCAAAATATTCGATCTCGATTTTCAGTAATCGAAATCGACTCAGAGGGGTTTCGATCGTAGTCTATACCAAATGTTATGATTGTTTGTATCCTACTGTCAGTCGTATAAGATTGGAACAACATTATTGACTCTTCGACATCTATCCCTCGTTTATTGCTACATCTGTACGTCTCAAGGAGGGGGGTTTTCAGCATAAAGGTCCCAATAGTCAGTATGATTGTTGATCTATATCTTGATGTACAAGTTATAACATATGATATTGGGTAACGAGCAGTTGCAAGATTGAGTTCATATGGTGGTGAAATATGCGGGAATTATTGGCTTCAATGCTGTGACGAGTCATTTTTGGGCATTAATTCGTGTTTAGGGACTTTGCAATCAAGTTTTGGATGTCTAAATAACAATTATGTTAATTTGAATGAGCCATTTTGAATTTTTATCCACTGAGGGCGGGTTTTCAAGCTCCACCTAGTGCGAGATTTCAGTTTGATCAAGCATGTTATTCACTTCATTTTGAGATGTAAAAGTCATCCAAGAATAGCTATAATCATAACAAGTTTCCGCGAGTTTCGATCGCAGTTCCATCATCGTGCAAGCATTTTTCAGCTTCAACTTGCGCCGTTGCTCGTATCTCAATACGCAACCAGCAAAAAGGTTACGGCGATAGTATTTTCGAATCTGAGGAACTCATTAAGTCACTAACTTGGTATGAAAAATTCTGATGAAGGGCCGCCGACCTTCAGAGATGGTTTTTGTTGGAAACTATATTGGACATGAATTTCCTGAGGAAGGGTATCCGAATTGATGGTCTAATTCCTCTTTCAACGAAGTTCCGGTAAAATTACCTCATTTATCGGGATTTTCCGAGAGATTGTTCTGTCATCCGAATAAATAAGATTAGCACAGCTTCCACGTCTAAATGCGGGAATAAGGACTTCCTTTGAGCTCTTGGATGTCTCAAGACATCTGTATCTGTAGACTAGTTATATTTGACTGGAGAGCTGAGTGGTAACTATTTTGAGTAACGGAAACTGTTAGTTTGTGAATTGGTCGTAATTAAATAGCAAATCCAAATCCATCGTCTCAGCTAAACTCAATCAAGAAATTTGCAGCGGTTTGGGACTCTCGCGTCATTCGGGATGTAGTATTTTTGGGATTGCTCTATGCTCCACGGCGTCAACCCCACAAACTCACACGGACTATTTCCAACTCATTAATACAGATTGCCACGTCACTCCGCTTATCCGGGATCAACTAACGAGATTCTCACCGTTCGGTAAATCGTCGAAATTACAACACAGCCAAGCCAAAACCCAGAATTAGTATATCCATTAACTGGATTTCGAGCATATAATCACCTTCCAACATCATCATTCAAGTACTCGTATATAGGTGAGAGGTCTGACTCCTTCGTTAATCAATATTTGGCTCAAAGTAGCACCGACGCTCTTGCCCCAAGTGGTGCGAGTCCGGGAGGTGTCAGACGACTTCGCCAACCGCAACTGCCATGGCACTCGACACGTATCATTCCACTTGACCTCTTCAACCATCACCGGCTTCAAAAGCATTGGTACAGGTATCGTCACCGGGCTTAACCGTCTCGAGTGCAGCCTCTCGTATCCGACGATTTATTCAACGACTGTTGGTTGGGTATAGCGGCTCTCGGGGCATGTTACAATGCCGCCGCGTGAAACCGAGTAAAGGTACATGGAGCCGTAAATACTCAAAGCTGCATGAATTTTCCAAGATATTAGCCAATTCGCGCGAGGCGCCGAGTTTGTTTGCGAGTTTTCGCGTTCTGGCTCGGCTTTGGAAATAACTTTGGCGATGCAAAGAGTTTGGCTCTGTTTTGTTCGCTTGGTGCGAATGGTATTGCTGAATTATTTGGGGATGGTGTATGCGAAGCGGAGTGAGTTTGAATGGATTGTGATCTATATATTCACAGAAAGAGTTGTATCTCGCATACGATAAGATAGCTGTCATTAATTTTTTCAGAAGCCGAATTCTTAGGAAGTAATAATTTGAAGTGCAATAATCATGATGTGTGGACATTCGTGATGCAAGAATTTCCACGAATTGGAATTGTGGAGGGAAAGGAATTTGGAAGATAAGAGTTTGGGAAGTAAGAGATTAGAAATGACCGAGAGGAGCACAGGAACTAGAAGCGACAGAAATTCTGTGAGGCATTATTGCTGTTCATTCACCGTTAAGGGTGCATCATCAGCATCTACAGCCTTACCTTCTTCTCCGAGATGAATAATTGCGCCACGCCACAGGCAGACCAATCATGCTGATTGAGCTATGAACAGCTTACACCAAATCTTTTCCTCAAGCACCCGGATATTGTATTGACACTGCTCCCAAGGAGTTTTATCCCTCCTAGAGATTTGATCACTGCTTCATAATGATTGCATTTATTGGAAGAAAAAGAGACGTTTCTAAGTAATGCCTACTCATCGCTTCCATCCGACCAGTGTCTTTCAATCTCATGAAGAATGAGACGAAGATCTTCAGTATACATATGAGACTCGTGTACAAACGGACGCAATGGCAAAGAGGATAACGTTATCAGAAAGCGCGCACTCTGCTAGTAGATGTGTCTTGGAGAAGCAGTGGAGAGACCGTGCAAATCCTCTGTGCAAAAAACTCGCTCATTGTTTTTTCAGCTGAAGAATGTGAGCTCAGCCATCTCAAGTATTCCATGCAATCACGCTCCTACCATGAATTTTCACTCTTGAGAGAGCTCGAGTTTAGATGCTCTCTATGCGATATCTCAAACAACCAGGACAAACTGAATAAGAGGCAATGGACTCAGAAAAGGTATGCAAATCCATCTTCTCAATTTTTTCCAATCTATGTCCATCACAGATTTAAGATTCGATACGAGGATATTTCTGGGGGAGATGAGACATTGTCCAGAACGTGTGATGGATGATGATGCAATTGGGATGTAAAATTGGGAAACAGACCTAGGAATTCAAACTCACAGCTGAAGACCGTACATTTTGATGATGCTTAATTCCAAGACGAGGTCACAGCTGATCAGTATCAGGATGATTTTGAAAACAACAATACCGAAATCAAAACAAATTCTAGTCAAGAATCAAACATTTTGAAGACGTTTGAGTCGTGCTTACATACCCATGTGCATCATTTACGAAGTTTGAGGAATAGATTGACATCATCCTGATGATAACTCCAGTATTGTCTCGTCTCCCTTGATGAAGATAATTCTAAGGCTGCACTCTAGTTCATTGACTTGCTTGGTCTACGTTCATATCGCCATTACCATGAGACGCAGTACGATCGTTAAGGCATCCATCTCGGATAGATCCTGAAGAGCTTCAACACAATCAAACAGTTGTGGCTCATTCTTGGTGGCATCACGTCCTGACAATAAACTCATCGCTACAGGTAAGTGAAACGTCTGTTCTCCATAATTAGTAAATTTGATTGGTGAGATTTTATTCATCATGACATCACACACCTCTACGTAAGGAACGTACAACTTTTAGAAGACTTTAGTGAGGTGGTTCACGCGCACCGCAACCCAACCCCGAGAACCATAAAAATAAAAGTAAGAATCATCTAAAGTGTAGCAATCCCACATGATGGAAGCGAGTCTTCCCTCTCTCCCCAGCTCTATATTTTCATCATCAAAATTTCTGCTCCACGCTAAAGCTCAGGTCCCATCCTCCTCGTCTTCCTGTACATCCCAGCTCAAACGGGAGCATCTTTGATGGATTAGATCCGCGAGTCTCTCGCAACAGGAGAGGCCTCGAGCTCATCAAATTTGCTCTGTGAATAAATTACCATACTCGTGAAAAGGCGCCAGCTCATCCGAGCACTCTGGCCGAGCGATCCGCGTGAAAGAACAAGGGTTGAAAGAGCTTAATCTCTTACCAGCCCCCCTCCCTCTCCTACCCACCCCGTGATATTCTCAAACGTGCTCTCTCCACTCTGATATCGCGCTCTGGGATGATCCATCATCCCACAACTTTTTACCTTTCACGTGGCGGCGCCCTGGAACGCCGCAGCTTTTTCAGAGCGGCGACGCGAGGTCAACGCGCCGCGAGCAAAGCTCCCCATATCGTCAAGTTCCGCCTCGTCACTCGAGGAAGAGCAACAGCTCCCGAGGGTCTACCCCATAGCGAGCCCATGTTTCTTCTTATAAGCGCGCGTAAAAGTTTGCTGGCGTCAAAGGGTAGAGAGAGAAGCACATTTGCGGTTCTCCGGACGAAAAAGCTCGCTCGTCAACTCGCAGCAGTGGGTAGGTGAATGGAGATTGTCCCTCGCAACAAACTGATGAGAGCAGAGGACGGAGTGTCTGGTTTGAAACGCGTAGCTTCGGGATATGACTCGGCACTGAACTATCCCAGTTTGTCGAAATCGCGAGAGGAGATTGGAGCTATAGCCTCTTGTTCCCTAAGCAGAGCTTGCGAGCGAGCTTTTGGGTGGGTGCGTGTGCTGGATGACCGCTCCATTCGTCCTGGTCTCCCTTACCATTGAGCTTTTTAGTAGATAGGCTATGGGACTTCTAACTCAATGCATTCTAACTCGCATCAGAACCCCATGGGCGTTCTAATGCAGCGAGGCGTTCTAATGCATCG
>JAPYYZ010004450.1:0-17098 GCA_030522705.1 Eretmocerus eremicus
CGATGCTTGCGTTTCGCCAATTATACCTCGAAAATTACGAGTCTTTGATGAACAAAAGATCTATCTACATAATCCAGGAAAGTTTCGTCAGTTGCTTGGAGATTTTTACTGAAAACAGTAGGATCAGGAGTATCGTCCAAGTTGAGTTGATCAAAGGAATCTCTACGTCTTTAACAAACTCGTCAAAAAACGAATCAGCGTGTAAACTTCGATAGAAAAAAGAAACTCTTGATGCGAGAGCTTGAGCCAAGGAAAAGCATCCTCCGCGTAGTAAAAATTGTCAGCTCTTAAGATTTTGCACTATTGATATCCGAAACGAGCTTAGAAAATTCATGCTCTCTCTACTCGATTAATACGAAGGAACGTCGTTGCTTCGGTTGATCAGTCTTTACAGCTGAGGTCGAACTTGTGATATTTGTGTTTCCTTGGCATACCGAGACGACGGGGACCATTCGAATCTCGCGAGCAGATTGTCGCAGATTTTGATCGACAAAGTTTTCAAACTTTTGCCGATCCTTTTTACATGCAGTGCTCCTCGAGGAGGCGCATCCTCTCGCGTCTACTTCAGATCCTCCATGGCACCGTAATTGGCCAGGGATTTCTTTATCCTGAGAGCCGTCAACCTGGCAGCTGCGTTTTGATACCAACACTCCTTCATCACCTTTGACATCAGGTGGAGAGCCTGGAGAGAGCAAGAAAATGAATTAGATCCGCAGTCGAAGGAGATGCTAGGGATGATTTTTGTATGCGATGGAAAAAAACTGGGGGCAGATTGCAAACGTTACTCGTTTATTAGGGAGCTGATGATCCAATTGCAATGAGATGAGGATGCTAACCGGTAAAAGAAACCAATCATAGCTATGAATCTAGCGTGTCTATAAAAAGGAACGCTCCAAGAACTCCCCTCAGTTTCCGATTTTTTCACGATTATATTGTTTTGACAAATTTCCCGACTAATTTTGGGGCATTTGCGAAACCAAGGCATAAAATGTTGAACCATTATCAAACTGTTTCATTAGTCCCAAATAAAGTATCAGTATTACAATAAAATCAAGCACTGCATTTCAACAGGAGAGAGTCGTTCGCAACACGCGAAAAATGTGCTGATGGTTTTTCATCGCAACACGAATAAGCAGACTTTTGGACCGATTTATTCTTTGCCGAAGTTCAGCATCTTTCTTTAATTTGATACAGAATCTTGAATAAAGACTAGAGTATTGTGATTTCATTTGCACAGTTCAACTTTGGTTGATATTAGGAGTTCTCAAGTTCCCATAGAATATTCCCTGATATTGGTTCCCTCGTATCAAAGACATCTAGTACGACAAACGAGCTCTCTGGCGGTATATTTTGAATCCATCCCAAAATTCTAACGTAAATTTTCAGACGTCTGATTGCAACGAGGCACTTGCTCGGGCACGCAATATTACGATGAGCGATGAAATTCGAGCTTACTTCGATGGACATCCATCTGTTGGGTATGGACGGCCTCTGCCTGTCTGTGCAAACGACCTTGCGCATCTCTTCGATGGTGGGGTCGGAAGGGACGAGGTCGTAGAAGGGCAGCTGATAGTCGTCGTGGATGCCACCCATGTTGCAGCGCCTCGCTATCTCCCACAGAATCAGGCCCAGGGCATAAACGTCCGCCCTCTTGAACGAGTCGAAGTGATTCATGTTTATCGTCTCCTCCAGCACCTGCGCAAACCCGAGAAATCAATTTTTTCCCACTTTCAAAGAATGCAATCGCTCATCAACAATACTGATACGTTTCAGGAACAATAGTCCACGATTAGTTTGGCCTGGTATGCCTGTTCCAGTTTGCGAGGCATCTATAAGACGAATTAAATTCGAAGAGAAGGCCAAGTCGCGTAAGAACCAGCAAATGGAGGATCGTTACCCACCATTTTAGCGTGTTCTCACACCATGTTCATGATAGATATCATCAAAAGTACAGTGAAACCCGTGTACATTTGCTACCTGCGGTGGAAAAAGCGCGCTTATGTATAGAGGTGGCCAATGCACACAGGTTTGAAAATACATGTCGTTAGGTCCTCAAAGAAGTAGCCCCAATCTACATCCACACAAGGCATGGCCAATGTATAAAGCTGGCCAAGGTGACAGGTTTCACTGTTGATTCCCTTGCCAGTGGAAAGCACACGGATCATGATCATTCATCAATTGGGTAGTAGGATTGAATTTGATCGGACCATTGGGCCAATCTGAGATGATTTATCTCATCAGTTACAAGAAAATAGGAGAGAGATGTTAGTGCCTATATCAAGTTTGGTCGTATCGACACTTGGTAGTCACCTTCATCTAAAATAGTCTAGTTGTGCTGTTTAGAATACAGAATCTAGTTCCGCACGGATTCAAGGACTCAGTTCACAACCATCAAACTGGTTTTCAGAATCGTGTACATTCCAGGAGTGGTGGTCCACTCGTAGTTATTCAAACCCGAACCCTGGTAATTTTTGTCGAATCAGAAAAGAAGCTGACCTCAGGAGCCATGTAGCGCTTGGTGCCGACGCGATTGTTGAGCTGTATGTCGACGGTGTCGGTGATGACGTCGTGCCTGACGGCGAGGCCGAGGTCGCCGATGGCGCAGGTACCATTGGTTTTAACGAGTATGTTCTTGGACTTGAGGTCGCGGTGGGCAATGGCCGGCTTGCCCTGCGTTCCCACGATCTCCATGTGCAGGTGCGCCAGACCCGTGGCTATCGACAGAGCCATCCTGATCATGCCGTTCGTGTCCACCGTCGAGCGATTCAGATAATCGAACAGGGAACCCTTCTCGTGGTAGTCCGTTATCAGCCACAGTTGGGTCCACGTGCCGTTGTCTGAAAGCAAAATTGGTCCGTTCTCAGATTGATCATCTTGTGCTGACTCTACCACACCGCGAAGTGGATCCCGGGAATTATGAGCTTGTTGAAACTTTGGTGTTACGTTGGGAGTTCTCACCGATGACTCATTTAGAGCTTCTTGATCAAATTAAGGAGGACACTTCTGCTTTCATAGTCGGTCAACACAATGTTATTATTGAGCGTTTCTGGATGAATAATTTAGCATGGAACTTGATTCCGATGATATACAAATAATCTAGTATAGAAGAATTGAGTCTCAGAGGGGTCCATCAAAATCAAATGCTAGTTCTTCGTTGGAAAAACGTGAGGTGACTCAAAAAACGTATGATATATTCGGTAATTAAAGCAATATGATTCCTCCTATTGCTTCGGAGAATTCTTAGATGGTCTGAAGTTTGTTCAAAAATGAAATAAGCTTTAGCAAAATTCGAAGTCTTTATTGAGGATCATGGGGTTTCAAAGCTCTTGGGATGCTTTCTTGAAAAATTATTTCAGCATTCGAGATTGGTTCATTTTCTCCTACGAAGGACATGTTACAACTCCTATTCATTTTGGCCAAAATTCATTCATCTCATATTTTCTGCAACTTTGATAAGCATACCAAGGAACGCTAAAAACTTTACTTGCTACATTCACAGAAATTACGTAGAGTACAGTTTTCCGCATCAACCTCTACATCGACCTGCTTTTGACAGAGATCCTGACTCGCATTTTCAACAAAATTCTGCTCTAAGGATCGATTGACAGTGCCGCATTTTAGGCGCAAGCATGCACTCAAAATTGGATTGGAAGTTTGCCAAAATGCACGAGTATATACCCACCTTTATTATCAGCGGCAATGAAGCCAAGTATATTGTCGTGCCGGAGCATGACAGTCTGATAGATTTCGGCCTCCCTGAACCACGACCTCTCCTCTCGCGAACTGAAAATCTTGACGGCGACGTTTTCGCCGCGCCAGCGACCTCTCCAGACCTCCCCAAATCGACCTTTGCCGATCGTCTCGACAAGCTGAATTTGACGAGCTATGCTGCGCTGCACCAGCAGAGGCAGACCAACTGTAACAATCCACGGGATGATTATATTATATGCAGCGAATGACAGCCTGAATTCGAACCAATCCATTCAATTCCATTGTTCCAGGTAAGGCCAGGTCTTTGTCAAAAACTTCTGGAATTGAAATCACTTGCAGAAAAATCCAAAGTCTAATTAGTTTTCCTCATCATATACAGTACTAGTTGCTGATTGCAGCATAACAAATGAAATCCTGCCAGAAACAAAAGATATCGAACACTATTCTTGACCGACCCTAGGTCAAATGTCCCCTTGCCTAGCCAAAGCATGTAAGTTATCGTAGTTGACACGACTAGTTTCAATCCAAACTTTTTCCTACGAGATTTTGAAACTAGAGCTCGCAAGAAAATGAACCGAAAATGGATAGTTTTTGAGGTTACTAGTCAAAAATGTGATGTTATTAACCATCCTTTTCCGTTATTGGCGAAATCCTGCTTCAGTGTCACCATCATACATTTCTAGTTGCGGGCCTGATACTAATTTGACCAACATGGAAAAGCTGTGAATGCTCTCATGAACAGAAATTATGAGCTGATAAAGAGTGTAAATTGCGATTTCCTTCATCAAATCCGCGCGAAAATTCATATCAAGTCATTAAATCCGATATACATCAATCATCGAACCGTAGACACATCGAAGCGATAATATTGTAGAAGCATCTAATCGAGCTCTCCAACGATCGTCAATGGCATTTTTTGCTTTTGCTCAGTGTTCAATCGTCAGAGAGATAATTCCGCTGTTCAATCTCGATGTTCACATTACACACATGAAAAAGTTGCTAGGATGGTATAACAGGCAAGATCCACGATCAAACTTCTTTGGGACATTCTCGACGAGTATATGCAAATCATTCAAGGAAGCTTTAAACTACAAGGACATTTGTAAAGTCAAGACCACTCGTTTTTCCCCATCATACGTACATCAGCAACCAAATCAGTCCGCTCGCTCTGTAAACTATTAGCAATGTATTTCCTCAAGACCGATCCAAGACTATAATCTGCTGCGAACCGACTGCAAGAAAACTTGCCACGTCATAGCAAGTGATTGCGCAACAGAGCTACGATCTCTGATACAAAAATCCAAAAACGTTATCCATCCTCTGCGGTTGTACGAATCGCCAATAGCGTATTCCATTCACGGATCGGGTATAGGCGACGAGTATTGAATGGGCGAGTGGATGCAACTCACCGGAGCCACTGCCGCTCGTCGTCATTTCTAGCATGTCTCTTATGGTGATGCCGCCGAGGATGGGCCGATCCGGCGCCTCGAGCGAGTCGTCGGGGAAGTGACGTCCGGGTGGCCTCTTCCTCGTCATGTGCACGTTGTAAACGATCATCACTACCACGCAGATCGCGCAGATCGGCAGCGCTATCGTTAGCGCCATCTTCCAAGTCTCCCATGTCGCTCTGCCGTCGCTTGCTGCTGAGTTAGTGTAGCGCAGCAAAAAGATGAAAAATTACGCACTCGATTAGGTAAACGATCGCCGCTCATCTTGTGCACATAAACATCGCGTTATCCACAGTTTCAACTCTCGAGATAACGCGATATCTTCTGAGCACTTCTGAGCTTCTCTCGAGGAAGGGGCGAGATTGCTCTTGGCAGCGATTGGCGAGAACCTAATCGCTGAAGTTGATTGGCATCCTGTGCTGGAGATGCAGAAGAAAATCTCTCTTGATGGCTAACATGATTCTTTTGGATAAGCTGCAGTAAATATTGCCGTTGGGAATCGCGATTGACTAATGATCAGTTCATCCAATTAATTGATTAGGTAAGTCGCTAGAATGGATGTAGAAAGCTTTGGAGCATTTGGTGGTATCAACTTTCGGACAATGAGGTGAGACTCCGTAAGGAATATACTTGAATGGAAGCTTTGAGAGAGAATTTCAAGTTGTTGCGGAACAAGAACGAAAAATATTACACTCGAGGCCAGACGATCTGGGAATAATATCATGAAGGAAAACTGGTCATCGTTCAGCGGTTTGGTAAAGCAGCCAACGCTGTAATTTTACTGAGAACATGGGCCATTTGCATGATGCATTTCATGATGGCTTGTGATCTGACAAAATTATCACGTTGCCTCATAATTCCCAGAGAATGAACATTAATCTGGCAGTTTCATCAATCAACTGGATAAAAGTCCATTTTCTTCGTCTAACTTTTACTGTAACTTCTTTTTTATAAGACACGAGGAGAATTGCCGAGTAGACGCAATGAGAATAGACCACTCTGAGGTAAGAATTTTCAATTTAAGGATTTCCAAAGTATAGGTAATTTCCAAATGCTCTTCCGCTTTCAGTCTTACAGAATAAGATGTTTATTTCAAAGAGCATAAATTTAGCCTCATATCGTTCTACAAAAACAATCGTCTCAAACACACTTCATCTGATTAGATCAAAGTTAGCCATCAAGATTAATAGCGCACCACAATTTGCCCGGTGCGTTATTGTATGAAAAATATACACGTAACAAGCGTATAAAAATCGAAGCAGCACAAATCTTATGGGGCAAAGCTCGTAGTAGTGCGGCAAGCAATCAGACAAACAACAAAATTGATCAAGCAGTGAAGAAACATGCTAGTGCATGGTGCAGAGAAGAAAACAGGTTCATTCCAACATTTTCACACGCAAAAACATTGAAGAGCATCAGAGTAGCGCAGGGGCAAGCCATGAAGCACATATGTAGTCAGCGTAAAATTTTTCTAAAATGTAGTTCCCATGCATGCATGCGAGAAAATCTCGAGAGGAGAATGCAGCCCCCCCCCCCCTCTTCCATCGCGCATTGCAAGAGTCGAGGGATTAGCCCGAGAATATATATATATAAGCCTTGTTTTTTACCATTATTTTTCGCGGGTACGAAAAATTCTAGAACGCTGCGCATGGCACCACTCTTCACGACGCGAGTGCATTTCGATCTGTTGAGACATACGATGCTCGCCAGTCGTGAAGTATATTCATGCCTGCCTTTAGATGTAAACTCGGATTAAATACTCTTCCAAGAAGTCATCTCTTGCAAGAGAGACTCTATATATATGCTGAATGTATAACTTGGATATGTATATCGCTTTCACTCTGTAATCAAGCGATCTTATCAAGCGAGTGCAAGCATCGTTTAGTGTTTTGGTCTGGCTATAAGGAGAGCTTGAAATAAAGTTGAATAATCAAGAGTATTGACAATAACTTTCAAACAACTTTTTATAGAATCGAACCCAAAAATCCACCTCCAATAATAAAATCCACTATTTGTTCGTATCGCAATTCAGAAGTTTTGAGACTGCGTGAAGCCTACACTACGAGCAAACTTTTGCTTGATGTACATAACGTTTACGGACTTAGACCAATACGCTCGATCGCAGATTATAATCTGCGTTGATCCTGCATCCTGTTTGGAAGTGTCCCATCGCAAGAATGGTGAGATCTTGGAACGTGTTGAGTAACATGTTCTGCTCTGGACAATTCATTTTCTACTCTATTGATTCAAGACATTCTTGACGCACACTTATGATATTTACTTGGACTGTTCAGACGTTCGAAAAATCATCGCAACTCATAGGTGTCACGATTTTGTAATCATTCAATCGTGATGCATTGACATAAAAAATCAATCCAAAGTGATAAGCTATTGCCACAAAGCACAGAAAAATAGAATCCTCTAACTTCAAGCAAGATTCGGTCGACTATTTGATTGTCAAAACGAGATTGAACTGATTGAGGGATCTTGATATTTTGAGGGATATATCTTGAACTCTATTCTGGTACAAAGAGAATTTGGAATTTTTCCTTCAGATTGAAAAATTATATCCATGCTTTATGGTGATAATCGGTTCTGGTAGTGGAGGATTTGTTTTCTGTGAAGGATTTCCCTGATTCTAGACTTGATTTTGTTTTACGCAAAAGGAGACGCGAGGGGTCGGCAAATAGTTGCATGAGATTAGGCTAAAAGATTCTAGAAAGGAATTTGCCATGAATGACCAAATCGGAGAAGAGTGCTCTGGTTGTTGAAATGAGTCAAAATAAATAACCCATACAAGTCTTCCCATAATCTTCGAAATTCAAAATAATTCCCAACACTGTTACACATGTTCTCAGACAGATCTTCTCAAACACAATGTATACTATTTGATGGTGAAAGATGTGCATAGTACTCGGAATGAACAGATGGTCGTATTAGTTGCCCATATATCTTTCTATAAAAAAACATGAGCATGGGTAACAATCCCATGTGAGAATGAGATGGTGAATACCATGGAGTCACAAAAATAGTATATGTACGCGTAAGGCGATTTTGGCACGAGTGAGCCGGGGGCTACAAGGTCCTTATTTCAAAAGTACCCATGCGAGCTAGGTGCGCATACTATTTTTTCAGCTGAGGGCGCGGAGAGTCCAAATCTGCCGATCTGGAGCGAGGGCGGGAGGTTATGGTACTTCCGTGTATCTAGGCAGAAAAAATTGCTCAGGGTAGGTTTCAGGGGAAGATGTGATTTTCTGACAGAGTAATGATGACGATCAATGATGATTCCTTTATCAACGAGACGGTCTGGAAAACTCGAGCTTTCAAATTGATTACACACACCTTAGCGCAGTAAGAGCGAATTTGATTTATCAAAAATCTGGAGGTTCTTTTCTACACTGCATACGAAAATCTGTGAGAGATTCTTAACCCGCTCATCTCAGCTTCTACTTCCAGGAATCAAAATATTGTTCTGAGTCAGCAAACATGAAGAATTACAAAAAAAAATGATGGAAAATGACAACATTTCGACTTGAAAAATTTTCGGATTTAATTTTTTTTCTCAATAACGAAAAATCATTCGGGATTTATTTTTGTAGGAACATGTTTTTCTCACTTTCAGAAAATTTTCAGATTTTTTTTCAGATTTTTGTGACACGTTCGAGCAAAGTTATTACGAAATGTAGGAAAACGCGCTTGTACACTGTAGTGGACATTGCCAGTCAAGGGGCTGACCAACAATATTCAGAGAAACGAAGAACTCAGACCAATCGCCATGATTGTATCAAAATTAAATAGGTACCCCACAGAATATAGTGGCATAGTTCATTACAAACATCGGCTCACATATGATTGATTACATGACAAGAAAAAAGTATGTGCCGAGTACAGTAGCAATTGTTGTAGAACTGATGGTGTCTCAGGTTATTTTAGACGAAAAACGTAATTATAGAATAATGTGAATAACTTTAAAACAAGGGGAGTTTTCCACATCAAATTCTCATGCATTTGGGATGATACTCCATCTATTCAATATCAAATGCGAGATTGCAAAAGGTATCACGTCAATTTTTTCGTACTAAAATATTCCATATCCTAAACATTTTCGAAAAATGGTCGCATATGCAATGTTTGAACTCTGCAATAAAACGCCAATACGGATCCAACGGAAATTTTTTAATATTAATCTTATATAACCGTTAGATCTCAGAATGTATCTATTAACTGAGAGTTAGCGTGAAAATGACGTTTCGGAATCAGGAAATCAGTGTCACATCTGTTCAAATTCAATACCGAAGCCCCGCGATCTCATCTGCTCAAATTCTCAATGGATTTATTTCGATTTGATGACTCTATTTAATGAAACCAGGTTTAATTGAAGAAAATTACAGTTTGATATCGAACAACGGAAATTCCCTTGATTCATCGCACAAACGCAACGGAATCAATGCCGAACTCTTTCGGTACAATTCTACTATATATAGAAATCGCTTGATCGGAATAATGCACCAATGCGTCGGGATCTCAAAGTTGAATTATGTATAAAGAACCGCCGGGATTGGGAAACCCCAAGCAACGAAAGACTTTCCATCTGAATTAGGATAGTCAAAGCACGAACATTTTTATTGCGCGCTGAATTTTACAGTTCTCAGAATTAATCGGGTGTAATTCCACAGAGATCAGTGAAAAGATTGTATCGTTTTACATTTCACAAATCGTCACTTTAACGATCAGTGGACACAAATTTATGTGATGCGATTAAATAGATTATGTTCAGATCCACGAGAATTTTTTCTGATAACAGTGAATGATTACACCAGGATCGAGTAAACCTTGGACGGTAATTTTTTCCCAAGGTATCAACAGGTATCAAAAAGTATTTGGAATTGAGAATGAATACCGTGCTTCAAACTTGCGCGTGCAAGAATTCATATGCGAACATATGCCACTGTGATGAAGTTTTTACGCACTGACATCGTAAAGATGCTATCTTCTTTTGTTACTAGCGTTACATGATTATTGACTTGAATTAAAACCAAGCTTGCTGAGAATCTCGCGGTAACAGTAAGATAAAACAATCGAGTCAGCAACCAAGTTTCCTACATCTTGTAAATTTGGCCCCAATTATAGGTTACATTTTATTACACAAGCAGCTTTTAGATAATGGGCATCCTTTGGTTTCCTTAGGTGAATATGCACGACGATAAGTTCTCAAGCATGACAGAGTTTACGAAAAAGAAAAGAATCTGGAGAAAAACTAATGGTAATCAGCTGCTGACATAAGAGAAGATACCTACTTATGTGGACCGTTCAACTACCTGAAGATGAATGAACATTACCAGCTGCAGCACACTCATTTGAACTGTTGGTGTGCTTGTAAGAGGATCTAATGTATTGAAAAGATGGCAAAACGAGATGTAAATAACACTCAAAATTTCTGAAGCCATTCGAATGTCATATCATCATCTATCTCAATCAAAGGATCTCCATTTGTACCTTTCTGTATTCTTCCAAATACTCTGATCCAAAAAAAGAACAACCTGAGTAGATCAAAAACAAAGTAAGACAACTGAAGCCGATTAATTTCTTTTGGTTCTTAAATTTGAGATGAATCGTATGATTGTGGTATGCTTTATAAGACGAGCGAGATACGTTTCCATCTTTTCGTAATGGAGACTTCAGATGGTTTGCACATTGAAGTGCTGCCTTTTGCTTAGGGTATATTCATTTGACCTAGTCAATCAGCAAAATATTGCTCCCACTGAAAAATGAGCAAAGCCTCAACCTTCAAAATAAAGAGTTATGTTTCCGGATTCTTGGCTCGATGGATCACGATGGCATGCATCAATCCCGCGCGTTGATGAAACTATGATCTCTCATATGGGAGGGTCTTCTCCAACAGCAGAAAATCAGCCATCGATAAGAATAAGATCCTTTATAAAACGATCCCATGCAGGGAAACTGTATGGCGCACAAGTGGAAAAATTGCACAACTCCATAATGAAATTTCTGAACTGCACATCCCAATGATGATGGTCCCAACGAAGCATATCTCAATGAACCATAATGTGAAATTCCCTCTTTCGTATGTGATGTATGATCCTCGAAATTTTCACCCCGCATCCACGATGCTTGATGGAAAATGTCCGAAGCATGACATTCCTTCGGCTCTGACGGTAACACATGAGAATGTATCAATGAGTGCCAATGTATCGATTGTTGTATGCCCGATGAATTCAAAGAGTCCCAAAATAATTTCGCGTACCAACTTGCACGGCCACGAACTCTGCGTTGCCCTTAGCGAGCGGATCGCTTGTTTCTCGCGTACCACCTTCGAGGCGATTAGCCGTTCGGTAAGACGACTGAGCGGACGCAGGCTTTGTGGGAAGCAAGAGCAGCCTAGGATCGCGATTGCAGTAATCCGCGTTATTGCAGCAAGTAACGCGGGACTCGGTGCCGTCGTTTTCCGCCAGCGGTTCGCTGCTGTTGCACCACACTGAGTATTTGGAATCCGGGAAGAATCTCTTCTTATCGTAACACCTGCGGGAATAAGTTTTATATATTCATCTTGATGTGAATCTACATCGAATCAGCAGATTTGGCCCCATACAGTAAATAACTGAATTACGTTGGCTGAGGGTGACGGGCAGTTAAATATCCCCAAATCCGAATATGATTGTAAATATCAAGTCCCTGTTACCATCTTTGATTTTGATGGATGGATGGACTTGAATACGTAGATATCTTTCTGAAATTCAGAAGTATCTGCTGGGCGATGTTTTTGTGATGTCTCCAATAATGATACTACATGGCAATGTAAAAATACTTTACTGATGCAAATGATGGACCTAATTCAGAATATTGCACCCACTCATTGCCA
The DNA here is from genome assembly GCA_030522705.1 of Eretmocerus eremicus. Classification (NCBI taxonomy): domain Eukaryota; kingdom Metazoa; phylum Arthropoda; class Insecta; order Hymenoptera; family Aphelinidae; genus Eretmocerus; species Eretmocerus eremicus. The sequence continues at coordinate 12,040 of JAPYYZ010004450.1, forward strand.
GATATACTTGGGAAGTTCAGTCGGAATTCCCATATAACGAATAGGGTAATACATAGTGAACGTGTTCAGGATAATCTGATTATGTGATCGTAACTTGATGTTGACTGGGATTGATGACACGTGATCATATTCCTTATATTCCTCCCCCTACCTACGGAATTTTTTACAATCTAAGGAAGATACGATGTATAATCCATTGTTGTACAGTAATACTCTCCGTGTGGGTCCGGTAGCTTTCGAACGAGCTGATCAAAATTGTGCGATCCCCAGACCCTTCTCAAGTGGGCCACAAACGCCAAATTCATTGAAAATATATGCACAACTAGTGATTACACAGATTCTGACTCGATTTACAATCAATTCTTTTCACAACGCTTTTTCCCGAATTTTAAGTAGTGTTTCCAGTCCTTTTGGCAGCACACACGTAACGGAAGCCCGACAAAAAGAATTCTTGCTTGAACTACAACCATTTTATACTCTTTCATATACACTCCGAGGAGGGTTAGGCTACGCTCCTATTCCGATCCAAGAAAGAATTCCCCAAGTATATGACTCAAACTCGCCAGCGAGGCACTACCGCGCCTCTTGATCGTTCCTATTGTTAGATTTTGAAATGGTCATAACTTTTCTCAGACGTGAAAAATCGCAATTCTGACCAAGAAAATCGAAAAAATACGCCCGTAATTACTAGATGATGCTGGTTTGTGGGTAAGATCCCCATAGTTTGCACAGCGAAAACGTCTCGAAGATGAGCTAAAAATAACCGTCTCTTGAGATTCATAAAATGTCGAATCCTAGGTCAGATCCTGAATGTTCCCAACCTAGAATCTCTGACTACAACTCTACACTACATCGATCCGCATATCGTTGCAAAATATTTCCCGACTTCTTAGAAAATGGTTTGTTATCTGAACGTTGGGGCGTCCGAGTCATCGATCGGTTGCTGAAGAAAATACGAAGTGTTGAACACAACAAGTTCAACGACAGATAATAACATGAATCCACTCGTGTTACAGTTGATGGATAGTGATCAAGATTTTCATATGAGATTACACGACCTCGATCAGTTTGATGACTAGAAATTGTAAAAAATGTTGAGAGAGAAACTATCAATTTGAAGTAGACTAAGTTTTTCGGCATACTACGCTTAAAGGAAACGCCAACAAGTTCCATACACGCCACAGACGGAAATGTGAGCCATCTCAGACCTTGCATTTGGTGCCTTCGGCTACGCCTCAGGGGTATTCCAAGCGAATCGAAGCTTGCAGTGCCCCGTTCTCCACCCAAGGCGCATGTTATACTATTTTGGCATACCAATAAATGTGCAGTTTCCGGTTTTACGCCCTGATCCCCAGGACGAAAAGTGCCGCTTTGCCATCCAGGCGAGGAAACGTCTGCACATGCGCACCAGGCCTCGGTCTGCTACGCTAATGCTCCGTCGCTTCCTCCAACCTGTAATATAGCGGTGCGACACTTTGCCCCGAGATCGTGTTCGAAAACATGGTTGTATGCATACAATTTTGACGTGGGTGTTCCGAAAAGTGTCGCATATATACCATGGGCGGAATAAGGGCTACCCCAGTACTCGCATTGTATCCCCTCAGCTGCGTCTCGGAAACAATTCTTTTGCTGGGCTGACGAGGAAAGTACGAAGGAACGTATCTTCGTACCAGATGTGAGCTTATTCTAAAGGATCATACACATGATACCTATACTTAATCACTTTTGGAGATTTTCCGTCAATGAGGAAAAGCTCATGGTACCATACGGCAGTAACCATTTCTCACTTTTTCCATGAGATTTCAGGTGATCCCACGACGCTCACTGAATACTTATTCCAATCATTCCATGGCATACTTGTAGAGAAGGATTTCATGCTTTAGAAATTATATTGACTATCGCAAGAGAACAAGGAATAAAGTAATTGAGCATCAATAAGAATATCTATAATCCATAGCTAGAACAACAAGTAGAGTGGTCAACTAATTGCAGAACAGAGGGATAGATGGTAAGATTACCATACATAATCCTATATGTGAAGAGATGCAGCGAGTATAAGTTGCATATAGAGGCTACTGAGCTATAATACAGGGGGACAGTGCAAGTAAAAGAAACCAGTGCTACTTTCGAGGAATTATTATTGCTTTCGATTAAATCATTGTTAGCTCCGAACAGCGCACTGTACCTTCTTTGTTGCTAGGGTGAAGCTGGGGTTTCAGGCCACGATTGCAATAATCTTCTCTGCAGCATTTGATGACGAAGGTCGTATTTATCGAGTCACTCGTCATGCAGAAAATCCTCGGCTCGGGCTTATTCCCCACACACCTTCAGAGCCGAGTTTGAAAGCAACACAATTACATATTTAAAAAAATATGACCAATTTCTAAAAAATCTGTCAACTACATAGTTCAACAGAGCAACGTCAGCAAGACTCTGGATTCGTTCTTGATGTACCACTGATCCTTTTTTTCGAGTATTTCAAAATTCAAGGCTTCACTGTCATCGATAAAAGACCCTGTAAAATTAATCTCTGAACCATCTACTGAGATTTGAAACTTACAAAGGAATCACTGGTTTTATGGGTAGTGGGTTCAAACAAACCCTGAGAAATCATCTTCTGGAAGATGAGATATGCAAGTTTTTGTTTCATGGATTTTCAAATCTGAATTGAAACCGAAATCATGAAAATTCAGGTACACTACATGGTTCCAAATCGTGCAATTCTTTTTTTGGCTTCTGATAATAGCTCTCTCTGCGATGATTATTTTGTAGGAAAGTCCACGCTTTTCATGCAAGCGTATCTTTCTTTGCACCGGAGGAATTTTGCCTACCATTTTTTGTATGCAAAATTCCCCCAAAATATGATCACTTATAGCACAAGTACCAGCTTGATTATGCAATATCAAAAATGAACTTGGGACCTTCTTTTGTAATCATTCTACAAAAATAAGATGAGTGTACCTCATTTGACTAACCTGACCATTGTTAAAACTCAATTCCTTCATGATCTTGTGAGATGTATTTGCTCATGTGTACGCGCATTTGAAAAGTCACAAGATGACCTTCGGTGCTGGAACAAATTATGATGGAGTTGGGAAGTACAGCAAAGCTTGAAGGAGGGCGGAGGCAAATCAGATACACTTACTTTGAGTTATTGTGGGCAACTCGGTGTTCCTCAAACTTGACTTACGAGATAAAATTTCGATGGCTAGATCTTGAAAACCCATGATCCTTTACATATAAAAAGAAAATGTCCTAGATTTTGAACAAAATCCGTATCCTATGATGCTTTCTATGTGCATAGAAGTTGATCTACAATAAGTCTGATTGACAGTGAAGTCAAGATAGTTCATGAACTCTCTTACAGGTGTATCGGATCCGTGCAAATAGACATTTTTACCGGATTTCTAGAAAATTTCCCAAGCTTGTCACTGTTTGACCCCCAGCTTGTCATTGTTTGACTTAACTTCGTTAAGGCTTCATTAGACTCAAATCGAGATTGTAACCGAAAAATATAGAAATCACTCGAGTGCTACATTACACGGGTTGAGTACCTGTAAACTAGCGATCAAGTTTTAACACTCGCCAACTCATGTTTTGGACCAAATGAAAAAAGTCTTCGAAAATCTGGAGAAAACTTTTTTGAGGGCAAGCGCACGGCTGCGATATGCCCTTGAACGATCCATTCCAGAGTCCTGACGGTCATTTGTATATATGGTTTCAAACTATTACATAATAAGTATAGCTCTCTCATTCTTGAGCATTTTGGTTAGTTGTACTCGTCAAGTGTATGGCATCTTTAAAAAAGTCACCAAATCATCAACTGGTGTTATTTGAACATAAAACTAAAGAGAGGATGCTGAAAAAATCAAAAGGTAGAGAGAAACAAAAAGGAAAGCAATTGAGGTATCGAAACGCCGTGCGGGATTGCATATTGCATCATTTCATGTCGATAAGGGAACGAAGAAGGGAATGTAGTAGATACTAACATCTTTAATGCTTTAGTTTGGAAATGAAATAAATGAATGGAGCGTAAATTTATCTCAATTCCTGGCCCGCGTTTTTGGTTCACCAATATTTGCCTCTTTGATTGAGCTCCTCACTTTGGAACTAACAAATGATCCGCTTTGATCTACAACGTGACTCGGAGCTATTAGGCACGGAATAAAACACTGAAATCTTCAAGAACTCGTGCTTTACGCTAATTCGACCAATTCTGTCTAGGAGATATTCCATCGTCCACAAGATTTCACTCTTCCTCTCTTGCGTAATATTTGAACCATCTAATCTTCCTTCATCTCTTTGAAGCAAATTTTGCTTCTTGATGGCCCTCTCATTCATTCTTTGATATCACCCGTGAGATGCAATTGAAATAATTTTGATGATTTTTCGCTCTGATCACATGTAAGTTCAATATCCATGATGACCATCAAATCGTGCGTGATTTGTTGCACATTCAACCCTTTTCAATGTTCCATAACTCCACGGAAACTATCCATGACCCACAAAATTTTCTTTTGGTTTTTCCAAAAGAAAATCTTGTGGGTCACAGATATTTCCCGTTTTCTTCGAATGTGCTTGTATGCAACTGGGCCCTCTCAATCATAGTTTGTAGGTCAAGAGATTACGTCAAATACAAATTCTGGGGGAGCAGAAGCCAAAAGAGTGAAATAAACCACTCACGCGGTAGCAAATAATGGATATGGGGGAAAGGAAAAACCAGATCAACTCTACAACAGCAAAACTCCTATCAGGATACATACCAAGCTCGCGAAAGAGACTCTGGTTCATTAATTATATCGTTAGAGCTAAGATACCACACACGCGTTTGCTTTTGACGAAATGAAAATGGACTGCACATCACGCACACTCGCCTAAGTACTCACGCACTTCCCTAAATACACGTAAAAACATAATAAACGATCGCAGCATCACAAGAGATAAACGACCACTGATCTTGGGATGGAGGATAAGAAATGAAGACGCGCCACATGATATCTGCTTATGAAGCAATCTCATCCCAAATGACAGGACTATGCAGCTCACATGATTGAGTGTG